>QLOM01020317.1:0-11806 GCA_003313785.1 Termitomyces sp. MG148 | reverse complement strand
CCGTTTCCACGAAAGGGGGCGATGAGGCTCCTAGCAACTGGAACAAGTCCTCGTTTGTCGCGAAGGGGATGATGCGCACTCCATGAACGGGTCGTGATGGAACAACCTCCCGTCCCATATCATGAAGTTGAACCAATTCATCAACGAGTGATCCTTGCGGCATGTTGCGTAAAGCGCGAACTAACTCTCCCCATCCTCGAGCAGAGACGAATCTTCCAGTCTCGATATCAGTCTCCGCAAGACAGAGATATCGAAGAGCACGCTTACTGTCGATAAAGTTGGAAGAAAGTGCGCCCAGGGCGGTTGATTGATGTCACTGCCTTGTGGATATTCGTTCTTAGATTTAATCCATGCCCGGGAATGTTGTAACCGACTATTTTCAACAGATTGTGAGACCCGCATTTGGATTGCAATTTTTCAAAGACATACGAAGGCATATTGCTCGACAACTTTAACCTAGCAGTCAGATATACCCGGAGGAGTAAGGACCCTACTCACATGCGAGTAATGAACACCCCGCGAATGCCTGAGCTCTGAATGGTTGCAATATTGGAATTGCCAAATAACAGGTAGTCTGCATGTAGAACACATGAAGGTCACATCAAAAACTTGACTGTTGTTTTGAGTATACTGACCCGCGCCTATACCACTGTAAATAGTCTCCAGTAATGTCGCAATACGTGGTATCAGGAACGTGTAAGGCGGAGGAGACTTTACTTGCGCATCTTGGCGATTCAGATAGTGCAAAAGCCAACTGCGTGGAAGTGTTATTCCATGAAAGCTCCCCTTTCGGTACTTGTTAAACGATATGACACAGGCAGTGCAGAGATGTTCAATCAGCGTGCAAATGTCACTAATATTCATTTGAAGCCTAAAATCAATGATATGACTAGAGAGAGATTCAGAATATCGGAAGGTACTTAAAGTTCAAAGCACTGACCAAACAGACAAAAAACCAGCAGATGTGCTCCACTCTTTACTCCCATCTAAAGACACCAGAAGTTCACCTAGCATGCACTTTCCTTTCGGAGCCCTCAGGTAAGGCGGAACAGCAAAAAATGGAGACAAATAGGGAGAATTATGCAGATATCTGAGAGCATCGCGCGGGTCAAATGCCAGTGCCAGGTTCGAAATGCGGAACATGTCAGTCAAAAAATGAAGTCGGGGATGGACATCGAGCGAGTAGGCGACCTCACGAAGCCATTCTTTAACGACTTGAATACCCCTCTTGAACTCTGGGATACCTTCCGGATCAAGCAGCGATTGTGTTCCGAGATAAAAGAATGGGGGATTGAAAGACTCATAGAGTTGACTGATGTAGATCCTGCGCGATTTTAGCGACAAAGATTAAAATCAATCTTGGTGACCATACCGCTTCTCTTTCTTCATCTCTTCGATTGGAACTGCACCCATAGAGTAAAGGATATTGAGTATCAATATCTGTTGTAAATTGAGTTGGACTCGCGTATTATACCACTTTTGTGATACAGAAGTTGAAGATATATGCTCTTGAGGACATGAGTTTCGATTGCAGTATCCAAAGGTATTGAAAGTCAGACAGGGCGAAAACTGTGCAGCATATCTACATTGATGAATCTGCTCCGAGATCCTTGTGTGGATTTCCTCTCGAATGGCCTGGCTCAGAGTTCGACAGAGTTCCCAACCACTGTATAACCCTTCGGAAGGAACTTCTAGTCCCCGCGTATGGCCAAGGAAAGTTCCAGGAGGGATGGAGAAACTGTCAGAAGAAATGTGATGGATACCGAAGAGGGAGAGGGTTTGACTAGGAGGGACGGTACGATGGCCGAGTTGAAAAACAAGCTCATACAGCAGCCTGATATAGAAAAGAAACAGATGCAAGATATCTGCCAGTTCCTTAGAAGTCAGTGTTGTAACCTGTGGAAAGCTTCTGAAGCAGTGATATAGGCAAAGTGTAGCGGCAGAAGTATTGCTTGTCGCACGAAAGACATGAGCTAATTTGGCAAGGTTGACCTTGTCATTTGCAACGATGGCCTTAAACATGCATAGCTGCATATAATGGTCAGTGAATAAAATGGAAAGAAAGACCTTCTCTCACCTCATTCAAGGCCTTTGGATCGATTAAATCAAGATTGAGACGATTCGACCAATCAATGAGTTGGAGAACTTGATTCTTGTTGGGAACGATGCCGTACGAGATATTGCTCCAAAAACCTCGCAGAATACATGAACAAGCTTGGTGCATTGAAAACATGTCCTGGCCATTTTGGAGAAAGAGGGGAATAGCTTCCTGAATTCGACCTTCGGCTAGGTAAAGGGCAGCAGCCTCTGCTGAGCGGCTGAGCGACACTAGGATTCGTGCACGAACATGGCCTAGTTCAAGATCTTCTAGGTATTCCAATTCCTCTTCGTCAGTAGAAAATAACTCTCGTGCCTTTCTGTAATTGTAATAAGGTTTTCATCAGGAAAATGTTAATCAACAGGGCCTACTCAAATCTTTCTTCCCTGAAATAGAACAGGCGGGCTACTTCCTCGATGTTTTGGACGATGTCTGTTTGCATATACTTTTTGTAATTTTTGATAATGTCTACAGCTTCATCAAAAAGACCAAGTTTTCGGAAAAGTTTCGCGGCAGCGTTATACTCTTGTGCTTCAAGGTATAGGTTTGCTGCTCGCAACTCTTCCGGAGCCTGTTGGAAACATTCGGCAGCGCATCGTATATAAATGGTATGATTCTTGCTTGCTTCTTGTGCGCAGTCCAAAAAAGCCTCAGCTGCTGTGACAAATTCACGATGCAGCTGTTCTTTCAGATGCCGTGAGTTACCCCTAGGAACCTTACGGGCCTCGCCACGAAGATAGTATGCATTTGCAATGGAGATTTCACGCGGCATCAACGCCCGTTCATAACAATGTTTTGCCTGGAAGTATTTCTTGCGTTCAAAAAGTTCCTTTCCTTTGTTTGCCCACTCTTCACAGGAAGATGACACAGCCAAACGTGGCATGTCTGTTCCGGGCGTACAACTGTGAACAAGATTCTTACTTGTCCAAAATACCTAAGCGGTGTTCCATCAGATTCTTAAACAAGTGATAGAGGGAGGACTTTACCCGCATTGGTTCTCCTTTGGAAGATTGGTCAGCTATCCAGAGGTTCTTTCGCGCTCGTGTGATTGCAACATATAGAAATTTGAGCTGTTTAAAATGATTGTTGAGCCATTAAAAACATTATAAGATCAGAAACATACTTCTGCACAGATACTAGCATGCCGAATCCTATCAAATTGTGGGGCACCTACAACCGGGATCCTGCCATCTGTAGATTCGTTGGGACTGGTTGCAGACAAAAGTAGACGCCATTGTGATAATTCCACGCTGGAATCTTCGAAAAAGTTAAACAACAAGACCTGTGGCACCGTTACAATCGGCTTCTTATTGAGCAAACTATCTCACGTCATTAAATTCAAGCCCCTTGCTATCATATAAAGTCCTGTGGAAATTTTCAGCACATGGTCTAATATGACCAAGAAAAGGAGCATCACTTACATTATCAAACCAATATCCCCAACCTGTTCTTGTAGTTTAAGGCGAGCTGATTCGTTCCGCACCAATATACCTTAAGATAATGAGTGTGACCAACCTATAAGAATGTATTGATCATGCTAACATTGCTGGGCACCGAATTCTATGGGACTGCCACTGTGATAAAGTAGAATGAATTCTTGTACGGATGTTATATACATAAATGTCACCTTGAACCAAAGAGAAATTGTTCCTAGATTACAATGGTTGAGCATCACAGCTAAAGTCAGATATATAACAACATACATATCGAACATTATCATCATCCCATCCATTCAGAAAAACTGGCTTCAGACCATTGACTATACCCTTCTCAGGTGCAAGGGTATCAATGGAGTAAGGCCAAAATCTGGCGATCAACTCAATGATGGACTGGGCACAGTTAACTATCCCGGAGTGTGAACGATAGTTAGTTGCAAGCTGGAAAGTTTTTGGAGGACTTTGAGTCTGATTGCTGGAAGTCTTTGGGACAATTGTTTTCTCCGTTATGTATTTCTGTATACATGGGCCAAAGACACGATGATATAAAAAGGCAAGGACCCACTTCGACTCTAAATAAAAAGGCTTTGAGATCATTGAATCTAAAGGCACTGCCGACCGAGATAGTTTGAGCGGTATCGCCAGCCCAGAAAAGGCCGTCTTTGTTGTGACAAAGGGACCGGAGAACTGAGAGACTTTTCCGGAATGGATCGAGAAAGCGAATCAACAATTTACGCACGAAGAGCATCAATTAAAAGATTGTCCTGCGCCTCATCGACATATCTATTGGACCCGTGGTCAGAACGTAACAGCAGACACCAGAGATGACCGACAGATAATCAACTTTCTGCCCAATCACACTGCAATTAGGAGTTCTAAAAACACGTAAGATACCATGTGTTCTACGTTGCAGTGAGCATTCTGCATGAATTGAAACACCTTCGAACACTCTGACCTGTCTGCTGCATCATAACCCCCTTGCTGTCGTTTTTGGCTCTGGTATGCTTCAAGAATACTATAGACGGTGTTACGCTGAGTAGCAAATGTGGGTTGTGTCCTTTCAGAGAGCTCTTCATATGTTTTCCTGTCAAGATAGCCATGGTCTGACGCGCTTGCGTTTTCAGATCCTTTAATGATGCCTGGAAGTCACATTAGCACTTGTCAAGGTTTTATTTATCTCGGAGGGCCAAAACCTACCCATGATTTCGCTGAACACCAAAGCTGGATCTAGTTTAATGTCAGACAGAGTAACCTTAGCATCAAGAAATATAACAGACCTAAGCCTTTGGTGAGGCGCTGTGGGAAGTGAGGCCAGTAGTGATTCTCGAAGACCTCGTAAGAAACAAAGGTACGGGGCTCTTGATTTTCTTTGTGGCTGTAGCCCCTCTGAGATGCATTAAAGTCAGCTTCAATGAGGTCACATAACTATAGGCCACGTCATCAACATATCGCACAGTGTGTGTGTGAAGAAGAGAAGACTCACGCGATCGAAGGTTAGGAAAAGGGGAAAATTGGAATCCTGGAGTTCGCTGAACTTGCGAGGAAGATCACTATGCCAGTCATCCTCATCATCCAAGTCAACAAGATTGTCATCATCGACTTGATTTCGTTTTGCCAGAACAAGTTTTCGAAGATCCTCGGGCGATTGTGATGTGACTTTCAGAGACTCTAAGAGTTTTGTAAAGTATTCTTCCACTTTACCGGCAAGGACGCGGGATTTCGTCACAAATATTTGACGAGGTTTGGGAACAACACCACTATTCATCTGGAATGTTCGTTCGATCCAGAGCATCTTAAATAACATGGTTGTCGTTTTCCTGATTAAGTTAGCCTTTCGGCGCAAAGGCTATCAGCAATGGAAAAACTGACCCGGTCCCGCTCCGACCAAGGACATAACAAGACTGAGCATGTTCAATGATTTCTTTTTCATGGGATCTTTACAGAATTTGAGGCGTATGTCAAGGATTCGGCTTCAGAATAGCTCACGAAATTTGGAATGGAAAGGCAACGTCGAGATCCGCCAAAATGCCTGAGTACACTTCGTGAGCTTACAAGTATAAATATAATGAGGTGAAAGGGAGCGTACTGTGAAGTAGTTCCTAATATGCGACATGAAACGTCGATTAATAATTCCGGTTCATAAGACGCGAATTATACCTGCGAAAACATCAAGTATTTCTCGAGACTGAGTATTCATGAGTATTGAAAAGATTTTCGGATCACACACGCTTACACAAGAAGTGAATGAATCTAATTTTGTGATATTTGTGATATTTGAGCGGTCTACGGAATGGAAGGCCTTACCTGCTCCAAATCATCTGGGGGTAGGATCATTGCCGCTGGTGTTTCAGTTGTTTCATTCTCAAGAAGGGGCGGGAATGACGCTGGAAGGAATACATTTTCGCTGGCACCAAGTGCACGTTCACGGTGTACACATCTAAAGATCTATTCAGTCAAGTTCTCATCGAGACGAAAGGCTCCCTACCTTCGTCGGTATTCCCTGCCTTTGTTTCCTAGTTGCCGCCCAATGGATTCCCAAAGTCGATTGTCCAGCTGGGCATGCGTGTATATACCAAAAATTCGCAAAACTAAAGCAAAGGTTTAGTTGATGAAATTACTAGGATTTGATACACACATTGCCTCTCGACCTTGTCGTATGATCAATGTCAAAGTATGGACGAGATTTGAACGACGTACTGGACTATTGTAATCTGAGGCAGAATCTACCTGATACTAGGTTTGATTACAAAAGTCAGACAGATACTTGCAAAACGACGTAGGATCGTACCACTAGGCGCGTATCCCTAGTCATCTTAGCCTCAAAGATTGGCACGTCTGTTTTAGGACCATTTAACCTTTTCTGATTGTCGTCAGTGAAATGTCCATTGGATAATTCTCTGTTTATAACTGAGAAATACCATTCATGGCAAGAAAAAAATGCACCAAAACGTACCTGAGCTTTTTCACAATGATTTTAAAGGTCTTGGGGTCTCGACGACTCGCTTCGCGTAAATCCTTGTCAGCACGTGTCGAAATGAAAATGCGCCATTCCCCAAAACCTCTAACGCTATTGAAGTGCAAGGCACTATCACGCAGGGACTTTATCAGTATCATCATATCACATCTTCGCGTATTTGAAGAAGACTCACGATTTCATGGGTTGAATCAATGGGTATGCTGGAAAGGTCTTCATCTCCACAGCGGTTACCTGTTCGAGGGTTACTTCTGGAATTGGAGCAGCTGTTTCTACCGGAGAAAGATCTTCGTTGGAAGCCAGAAAAGTTCTTTGAACATAATCAGATACGTCTGGAACACGAATTGAAGTCAAAAAGAACTAGACGACAAGTCAGATATGAGCTGTCAGTAGATTTATGTCGAACCTGCAGAATCGACCTGGCATTTGCAATAACTTTGGACCTAAATTCTTCGGCCTCCTCGTGATTATGAGGTATCGCAAAGGAGAAGTCACTCAGAATCTTGGTATCTGGCTTGGACTTTGACATAATCCTACTGGCAACTTGTCTTGACCGCTTTGACGGTCCCTTTGCTTTGAACTTGGAAAAGCGGTGATTGGAATCTACGTCTACGCCTTCTCCGTCGTTTCCTGACCGGTTATCTCCAGAGAATAACGAGGAGAGGGTCAAAAGGAGTTCCGGAGTCGCCTCTACTTCCCGATGATAACGAGCGAGTAGATTGTGATCGATTTGGGGAAGCCGATGGAAGAAAAAAAACCTAGTGAGTCGACGAAGGATGTTTGATGCAACGGACGCCTCATATTCGCCATATATTTCAGGAAAGTTCTTCATGATCCATGATTCGAGAGGTATATAGTCAGGAAGACCTATTTAGTATGATACTATATAATGCATCATCTAGTACCTCACTAAGAATTACCCACCAGAAAGGATGAGCTCTATCACAAGCGCTTTTTCGAGTAACAATGGTTCAAGGACAGAGGCAAAATTATCTTTGTTCAAGGATCTTGCAAGGTCCTCCAAGGCATTTCGAATGTCCTTTGAAGACGTAAAATTTCTGTCAGAAAAATCGATGCCAGAGGCAGCTCGCTGGGGTGGGGTGGTCCTCATGGGTGCCATGAAGAGAGAGCTCCACACCAGGAATCAGATTATATAACTTTTTACACGAGCCAAAAGAAGTTTCAAGTAGCCGAGAACGTGGCTTTGGCAGAACCTTGGAATATGAGCGCTTAGCATAAAGTCATGTCAGCGTCGAAAGGTCGTCAGTTAGAAATTGAAGCAAACGAGAAGAGGGAGGCAACTGTGGTCAATGATATGATACGAGGACAGTATTGACTTGTTGTAATTAGTGTAAATCAAGTGCAGCTGCAGCAATATCGTCTGTGACGCGTCTCGACAAAGTTGACATTCTTTGCAAGTTGGATCAAGGCAAAGCGCCAATATTGCAAGAAAGGAATGGACCTCAACAACAACCTATAAAAAGCTGCCAATGGCTGTCGGATAGACTACTGCGCAGTAGCACGCCATGCATCAGGGACAGAAAGACGTGGGCCCACCTGTAAGTACTTATCAGTTGACTCCAGTTGGACCTCGTCATCGTGATTAATGAGATATATCCAATGCCATAAATGGCTAGCCTCACGTGGTGTCATGTCAATCGACTTGTGCTGCGACCTGCGTTTGGTTCTCCATCAATAATTTCTGCTTCATCTCGTTCCCTCTAGTAGTCCTCAATTAGCCATGCCTCCCCCTCACTATGACTTTCTCATCAAGGTAAATAGGCTTTCATCAGATATACCAACCGTATGACAACTCAATCTACAGCTTCTTCTCATTGGTGACTCCGGTGCGTTGTGACAGGAAATACGTAGAGAGTGGTAGTGGTAGATCTCATACTCAAAAGGTGTTGGAAAATCATGCCTACTCCTGCGCTTCTGCGATGACGCATGGACACCCTCCTTCATCACCACAATTGGCATTGACTTCAAGATCCGCACCATTGAGCTTGATGGGAAACGTATCAAACTTCAGATTGTGCGCATATCTTTCTTTGAAATAACGAGCCTAGCTTCTGACGATAGTCCAGTGGGACACGGCTGGTCAAGAGCGCTTCAGAACAATAACGACAGCTTATTATCGCGGAGCGATGGGCATCCTATTAGTGTACGATGTAACGTCAGAGAATTCTTTCAATAGTTCGTGCATGAATTTCTCCCATATCCCTTCGTATCTCATTCTCGCCTTACAGACATCCGCACGTGGCACGCCAATATTGAGCAGCACGCTTCAGAGGGCGTCAATAAGATTCTTATTGGCAACAAGTCTGATTGGACGGACAAGAAAGTTGTAACTGAAGAGCAAGGGCGTGAACTGGCGGCAGAGTTAGGTATCAAATTCATGGAGACTTCAGCCAAGGCCAATGATGGTGTTGAGGAGGCATTCTTCACCCTTGCTCGGTTCGTCCTTCGTCCTTCATGTTGACTGTTTCTTTTACCCAGACTTTCGATCTATAGAGATATTAAGACTCGTTTGATTGACTCTCAGGGAGATGCTCCAACTAAATCGGCAGGAGGACCTGCAACCGACGGTTCAGTGCGGCCGAATCAACAAACGACTACCCAGTCATCACCAGGTTGCTGTTGATTCCCTTTGCAGCATCTGTTGCCATCGTATACAAATGACATCGCCTGCGCATTTTGCACTAGACCTGTGTTGCGACGCTAAATCACGCTGTCACCATATGACAGTATCCTTACCATTCTGTCTATCTCATTTGCAAATTAGGTTTTCTGTCATATTGTAATACATTTGCAGTGGATTAAACAAGATTTTGGTGGCAAGTAATACAAGAAAATGAGTATTTTACAATACGAATCCCCCGTTCCAATTTCCTCCCCACCACTTCCTTACCCGTTCTCCACCTTGCTCTTCATATTCTTGCCGCGTGACCCCTACTCTAGCAAACTCGTCTGTTACAGCAAAGTTAGCCATGCCCTTCCATGTGTCTACTATTGGATCTTTTGCTTGGACGACTTCGATTGGCATTTCCGTCGGCAGATTCGGACGGAGTGTCGCAAGGAGACGCGGAACCAGTCCTGGCAGCTGGGAAGGCGCACCGGTGAGGAATATGTTCTAAAAGGGATAAGTATTGCTTAGCAAGAGAATTTCAGGGGTGCTTACCTTCACCAGGCGACTCTTTTCAGAATTAGAGAACCTAGAGAGAACGTTTTGGGCCACCTCTCCCAACCCTGCTGAATCTATACCGGCCATGATAGGTGAGAACCACGCCTCACATACTCTCCACCGCTCAACGTTGAGGTGGATGCGAGCATTGCCTAGGTAACATTGATAAGTAAGTGAAAGTGGCTGCAAAGACTCTGTCCACCTTCGATATCGCCTTCCTCATAGATTGGGCGGAATGCTGATATGAGAGCAGAGCATTGGGAAGTGATAGAAGCATGGGTTTCCTTGTGAGTAAATGTAGGGTCATAGGCAAGGAGCTTAGATTCGACGATGGAAAGCTGGTTGAGGTCCTCTTCTTCGTCGGATGAGGGCGCCGCTGTATTCTGCAGATGTTGTTAGAAAGTCGGGTCAAAGTTGATCATATAAAGGCACACAATTTTACGATAAATGGCCCAGTCGGCATCGTCGGCCCCAAACATGTCCTCTGTGGGGCGCTGAGATGTGTTCACGGAAATATGAAAAATCAAGTCCGACCTGCTCCACCCTTCCGCTTTTTCTTTGGCAGACGGTCGTCATTTGCAAGGTTAGCAATGCTTTTCATTCGAGCTTGCGCGGCCGCACTTTTGCGATCACCGAGTGCAGCCTTCCGCCGTGCTCTATCCTTGATCTTGTTGATTAGGTTCTTGAAATTCGATGTTAGCTGGATTGTACTGGGATACAGATGCATTTAATTCAACCTCTTGCTCCTGACGCATCTTCTTTGACCAGCCTCCGAGATCCATGTCACGCTCCTCCTCCTCTTTCCGTTCCTCCTTCTCCTTTTCTGCCTTTTCTCGCTCTTTCTCGCGTCTGGCACGAGCGCGCGCCTCTAAACCAGCTTTCATCAGTCTCTGTTTTCTCTTCTCCTTCAAGCCCTCTTCATCCAACTGAAAAAACACTGTCTGGGAATGGAAAAGAAAGAAAAAGTCTCGCACGTACATCAGCATCTGGAACGTCTACTAAAGGGAATGAGGGCTCCTCCTGGGAAATGGAATCAGTTAAGAGAATCACGAAGGTTCTTATGGGTTACTATATTATCCTCTCCTTCCGCTTCCTTTTTCCGGGCTCTTTTTAGATCATTCTCAAGTTTTTTAATCGTCTCGTCTAATCCTATTTCATCGTCAAACCCTTCCTCCTGTAGTTTAATCTACATCTGATGAGTGGATCTACAACAGGAGGGATTCAATAAAACTCACAGTCCACTCTCGCTTCGAGAACTCATTCCGGCTCTCGCGCAGTTCTACCAGGTTCCGTAGATCATTCTCCTTTTGGACAAGCTAACGTTGGCATTTAGAGCATGTAGTATCTCATGGAAAGAGCGTATGCATACTTTCTCCATCCGCGTTTTGGCAGCCAATTCTTGCAGCTTCTTCCCTTGTTCCTTCCTCTTTTCAGATAGTCTGTTCAGTTCCTCCTCGGTTTTCTCCTCGTATACAGGCAATACAAAAGGGAACTGAACTATACGCTCAGCAGCACGCATCTGTAGCGGATCTTTGAGGGTTCGAAGGACTGCTGTGTAATCGGTCGCGAATTCGCAAAAGTTGTGAAGCATCCACTGCAATGATATGTTAGAGAGTTGGATATGGGATAGGAGAGTCCATACATTTGACTGTGGTGTTGTGACACGCGTTGAGAAATTGGAGTATTTCAGCTGTACAAGCTTAAGTAGATAATCGGACGCTTGGGAGCAACCCCAGGGTATCCTGACACGATCGGTGAGCCAGAGGATAGAAGAGGTGATAATTATTTACCTCTTGGCATGACTCATGATTCCTTTGCCATTCAACACTGGGATAACGGAAGTCGATGCTGTATTGAAGGAGATCACAAGGCCGTCCGAGGAGAAAGAATGCTGAGGCGCTGGTCTGTTGTTCTGATAGAATGACATTACTCCATCAACGCAGTATGCCAACGAAGGGACAGAGTACAGCTCAAACATGAGCTCAGAAGTTACTAGCGTCCGACTGTCAAATGAAGGAGGACCGGAGAGGACAGCACAACATACACGAGCGCGAATGGAGGGGTGATGCAAGACGTTCTGTCATGAGAACAGGATGGTCTACAGAGGGGGTATC
>QLOM01020270.1:0-18936 GCA_003313785.1 Termitomyces sp. MG148 | reverse complement strand
CTACTTCAAATATTTTCCTCTGTCAGTCCCTTTAATGGATTGTGATATTCATGGAACAGGTTCCATCTTCTTATTGATTGTTAACTGGATGACATGCTCCAGTTAAGGAGGCAGGAGTAGGACAAGTTCTCAAGTACTCGGCCCAAAGGGGGGGATGTCCGTAGCATACTTGGTACGCGACCCACATGTATGTAGTACGGACCCCGGTCGTTCATGCGTGGACCTCCCCGGGCATTCCTAACCTAACCTAACCTAACCTACTGAATGACTGAATGGAGAGCTCGGTTTATACAATAACCAACACAATGTTGAGTTTTTGTTACTATGCTACTAACCAATGCTGTATAGGAGTGACAGCTCATGGACATAAGAATAGCTACTTATTCAACACATTGTTTGTTGATGGGCAATGCATATCAGATGTGTGCTGGTGGAAGGGTAAAAAGCATTTTTGTTTTCTTACTATCTTTCATTCAACAGTCTCTGGGCAGATTAGTGCCCCGGATCTTTGTCCTATTCTATTCACACTCTCTATTCTATCACACTTTATTCTACACTACCGTGCATGGCAAGACCTTTCATCTCCAGCTAGCAATGGGTCTCTCTCATTCTCACCACAGAAAACTAAGCTTGCATATTGTTAGGCTAGTCCAATGCAATGAGCTTGGTTTACTATTGTAAGAGCCTAGCTTGTTGGGGCAATGAACATGGCTCACTCACTCATGTTCATAGAATTTCTTCATGTACGGGTCGCTTATTTTGGGTCGCTATCTATATAAAGGGGAGACAAGCTCCCCAACAAAGTTAAGAGTCATATCTCAGTAACACGCAGACCAGCATTGGGTTTGTAGATAATAGTACAAGTGCGAGCAAACGTCAGACCAAGAAAAATTAGATGTCAATAAGGAAAATCAACCGATCGCCATGTCCGTGACCTCAGAAATATTTGAAAGGTTTAGCGGCTGAGTACCTTTGAGGCGCATTGAGAATATAACGTCCTTGATGACTTGTGAAATAAGTCCATGTTGCGCCTCGACAGCGATCTTCGTGCTAAAATGTCCTTGTCAGGCCGGGATAAAGTAGAGAAGGATAACAAGTACCTATCCTTTACACTCTTTGCGAGCTGGTTGTCCTCCTTTTTCCTATCCTCCTTTTCCTTGCCCTACGCATCGCTGTCAGAAAAGACATGACAAATTGAAATGAGTAAGCCCCACCTTAGAGGTCCCTTCTTTATCTTTTGCGCTTGGAACGGGAGCCCGCGTGGAGCCGACAGTTGACTGCGCCTTTGAGAGTTTTTGATGCAGATCAGAAAGCTGGGAGACAGCATATGCCCGATTCTATACCCAAATCCCACTCAGTTCCTCGTTCAGGAGGAGGAAGACAAATATGACAAACTAGGATTAGTGGACTAGAACTGAGGGTGTTCACCCAGTATTTGTTCCAAAGCATCGCAAGCAGCTCGTTATCAAGACTCGACTTGAATATTTCGACATCCACCTGGTAGTACTGGTTGGCGTGTACGCCAAAATCTTCAATCTTGTGCAGGGGAATGGATTGATACTCGGATGCAGCAACATTCGGGGGAGTGTATCCTTCTGGATATGTCCGGAACGCACCAATATCAACTTTTCCAGCAGAGATGGTACGATTCGGGTCGATCTAGAAATTGTTGGACCATGACTGTAAGGTACAGATATAGAGAATTTACGACGACTGCAACAAATGGATCCTGAAACTTCTGGTTGATAATTTGTGTGTTGACATCGATACCAGATAGCCAGCAGCCATATCCAGGATGAGAGTGATACCACCCAATTGCATTCTCAAGTCGACCAGCCTATCAATCGAAGAAGGAAACGATAAACATTTTATCGGAGTAAATTCTCCAAGCGAATCGATAAGGGCCCCACCTTTTCGCTGTCCTGGATGTACTCCACCATGTACTCGTTAGCCTCGTTCGCTGCACTTACGCGCGTCTCCGTTCCCTGTACTGGAAGAGCAAAGGAATCCATGACCACAATAGTCCTACCAACCACCTTTCCTTGCATGAGGCCCATGATTTCGTGGGGTACTCCGGAGCGCGCGTGGTTAACCTGTGGCAAGCCGTTCATCCTATACCGTGGCGCGATGAGAATTTCAGATTGCGTACCATCTTGATTAGCGCGACGGCAGAGATTTTGCACGCCTTGAAATAGTGTGGGCTTCAGACGACATGTTGAGTGTGAGGGAAATGAATGGAACCGTCGGTGACGCACTCCTTTGTCCAGGGCATTTCTCGATTGAGCTTTCTGTTCGCCTCTTGATCGAAACGATAAATCTCATCTTGAGGTGATACTTCTATAATGTTATTCGCGAGATCGAAGTTCTTCTGGGCCGTGCTACTGGACGACGCCATGGAAGGAGAATGAAGTTTGTGGGTGTTGTGGTATAGTCAGTTCTGATCTTAGATAGATCGATCTCAAGCCGTGAAGTTGAGCATCCACCATTGATATTGAAATTCGAGATGATGATACTTTTAAAATTATATTTACTGAAATGGTTTACGAACCCAAAATATGTAATTACAATCTGTAGCAGCCCACGCATCCCGCGAAGCAAGCAACCACTTCGCCTGCAACGGATGATATATGAGACCTCTGATCTCCGCTTCCGTATGTGGCGGAGACTCGGGCGAAGCTGAAGGTGTAATCCACGCTTTTGGCAGTGTCGCATGCTCGAGATACTGAGGATCCACACAGGGCGACCGATATTTTTGAAAGAACGAGACGAGCTCGGTAGGTTTTACGTATTTGCTATATGTATGGGTACCTCCAGAGACCTTGCGTAAGACCTTCTCAGCGAGGAAGATAGTGAGGAAGTAAGCGAGTGGTGTCCGGGATATGGTGGAAAGGAACAAATGGCCACCAGGCTATTCGGGTACATATGTCGGGTCTTGCATGGGAAAAGACACGCTGTCAACTCACTTTAACGAGCTCAGCACACGAAGAAAGAAAAGTCGCAGGATAGTCGACATGTTCGAGAACTTCCATGGAGCATACGACGTCGTACCGTTTTGAAGTCTCCAGAAGTGACTCTGCAGATGCATGGAGGTAAGAAAGGCGCTCGAGCTTCGGGTCCGCCGACGCGTGCACTTGCGCAATTTTTATATTCGATTCAGACGCATCTATTCCGAGCGTATTAGCCCCAAGACGCGCGAGGCTCTAAAGCGGCGTTGAGGAATCTCAAGTTGCAACGTGTGAACAGTGAGGCATCCTCACCTCGGATAAGAGACCGCCACCACAACCGACATCTAGTACATCCAAACCGCGCAGACCTTTCGGAGGAGGAGCCTCCTCCCCCTCATGTTCACGCAATGACACCTCATCCAACTTTTCCCGTATGAACTGGACGCGCGCCGGGTTCATTTTGTGGAGAAACCCAAACTCTCCTTGCTCGTCCCACCATTGCGAAGAAAGACGCGAGAAGTGTGCAATTTCTGAGGCATTAACCGTGCCGTGATCAATTGAAGAATGTATATGCCGATGGAGAATGCGAATGACGTTGGAGAAACGCATGTTATTCAGGGTGACACATACCTGTGACGGGCACTGCTTGCTCGTAACTGTGACTAATGGTTGAAAGGAGCTTCGCATTGAGAATCAAGTAGAATATAAATCAAAACTCCCATACAAATGAATAGTATACGAGTACAGTAAGTGCAGCAGAGAACGAAAATTTGCAACGCAGTTGCATTTTCTCAGGTGCGCCATGCGACATACCAAGCGACCCGGTTTCAGGTATTGAATAGGACGAAACTCTAGTCGACAGAACTTTGGACTGATTTGTCAATCATGGCGGAGCTTCTTGGTATCTCTTCTAAAAGACCCAAACCTGAAGAAGGCCGAATGTCATTGTCAAGGTGAAGTCCTATAGATTTCATGTGACACAAGTTATGCCGAAAATAGTGAGGACCACAACTCGTACAGTCATGATGGTCAATAGATTAAACCATCGCAATAAGTCTCGATATCGATAAAGTAAAACACTAATGAGAGCTGAAAACATCATATCTGTGCAATATCGATAGTGTCATAATTCAATTTATCTTCTTCAACGATCGGGATAGAGTACGATTGTCCAGAAGATTGATGTTAGTATTGTGTACTGTCCACTGAGAAGATTGACGATATCTTGATCAAGACGCAGGTTCTATCTGACGACAACTTCCGCACAGGATAGCGTGATCCGAACTAGAATTGATGATTGAATTGCGCAAGTGCTTGTCGACGCACCACAAAGACATAACAATCCAGACAATCCAGGGTGTATTGCGAACTGCATTGAAATTATTCGCGTTGTGAAATATAATATGATAATAGTACAGGCTTGGATGAACCGGCTATCAATGCAACAACAAGCGACCTTTTTTGTGCAGTTTTGTCAAGGCCAGCTGAACGTTGAGCAACAGCTGAAAACAAGATCAAGAATATGTAGAGTGGTGAAGTAACTTGTCACGAGAGACAGTACTAGTCCCTGCTCTAGTTGAGGGTCCCAGACAATAGCTAGCTATTGATGTCGTACAGAGCAGAATAACGTATGAGTCGGTGCATTCTGCTGACCAGTAAAGATCAAAAATGCATACAAGACGCAGAACACGATCCAGGAAAAGCAGGAACTAAAAAAAGGTTGGATGACGACTACCACCACAACGCTGCACTACGAAAGCTGTAATCATTATGAAAACGAAATGGACAGCATCAAAATAGACTGCCTATTCACGGATGCAGACAGGTTCGGAACAAAGGCGGCTGAACAAGGAATTATCAAGGACACATGGAAGAACCTCTTACCAGAGCTCTCGACACCGCTCAAGTCGTGGAGGAAGATTACCGCGGTTTTAGTGGGTATTGGATAAACTCTTCTCGAGCCCCACACAGCGTGCGTAAAAGCATTTCCGTCGGGGTGGCTCCTACGACACTGGTCTGTCTCGCCGCGACACCACAAAAAAAAAGATTTGTGGCGTAATGAAAACCTCCACGCTGCGATTATTCAGTCCAATTCAGCGCTATTGTTGCCAAAATTCAGTCAGCGCACTTACGGATACCCCTTAATAGCACTGAAGTTGTAGCACGGGGACACCTGCAACTTAGTTTTGTCACGAGCAATCGTTCACCAGTCACTTCCGATAGATTGAGTAAGACCTCGACTTTTCGAAAACATTGAGGCAAAGAGAAGAGAGCCAAAATAAAGCCTCAGAAGTACCAGAAAAAACAAGGTCGGAAGGTTTCATCCTGACTAGCAGTCGCAGATATATCATCCCTCTATGTATGAAATTCCCATCGGTCAGGGATCTTCATCTACAACGTAAGTATGCCTTACTCAGGTAGTGGATTGTAACTTGCAAACAGGTTTCCATCAGAGAGATACTGCGTGCGGTTCTGTTACCTGCGGAAGTTGGATAAAAATTAGGTTCGGAGTGTGCCGTAATGCCGAACTGGCGTGATTCTAACAAGAGCAAATAGACCAAACTTCTGCAATCGAGGCAGGACACCAAGTAGTTGCACCGCGACAACCTCAAGACAACCCTTAATCGACTACGTGAGTGTTCTATAATGCTATTCTGGCCTATTGCATTGCACCAGCCGTCTATTTCAAATGATTTCTTGCCCATCTTTTGGTGGATGGAGGATGGATGGAATGGTGGACTTGTGGATGTGCCAGATTCGAGTCAGTTGGTATCTTACGTTTTTGCTTCAGAATGGGCCTTCAAGAATACCAAGTCGTCGGACGTCATCTCCCCACGGAGTCTGAGCCTACTCCAAAAATTTACCGTATGCGCATTTTCGCGCCCAATGAGGTCGTCGCCAAGTCCCGCTTCTGGTATTTCCTTAGGTGTGTGGCGGTAGTTGGGCTCCCTTCAATTTATTCTCAAAGCCCTTTAGGCAATTAAAAAAGGTCAAGAAAGCCAGTGGCGAAATCATTGGTGTCAATGTTGTGTGTATCATATGTCCCTTGCAGCCCTCAAGAGGCAGGCGGAGCGGGATTACTGACCGGTCTATGTGGCCTTATTTAGATTCACGAAAAGAAGCCTTTGAAGGTTAAGAACTTCGGTATCTGGCTCCGCTACGACTCTCGCTCTGGAACCCATAACATGTACAAGGAGTTCCGTGAACTTTCCAGGGCTGATGCTGTCAAGAGCCTCTACCAGGACATGGCGGCCCGTCACCGTGCCCGTTTCCGGTCAATCCACGTGCGTTCAACTAGTTTTCTTTTCGACTTTTATAGCATGCTCAATGGAAATAGATCCTCCGCGTTGTGGAGATTGAGAAATCTGAGGATGTTCGCCGCCCTTACATCAAGCAATTGCTAGTCCCCAAGCTCAAGTTCCCCCTTCCTCATCGGGTCACCAAGGCTCGCTCAACCTTCGTTGCTCACCGCCCGTCCACCTTCTAAATGTGTACGTCGTTGTGTTGTTGGATTTCAGGTTGGTCTATGTAGAATATGTAGTACTATATGCTCATGTGATATGGCCAACGATGACATTGTTGATGCGAGAACCTTCCCTTCAAGGTCATGAAAACTTCTTGTCAATGACACAAGTTTAAAGATTTGTATGAAACCAAAGTATCGTGTTGTCCTCTTCAAAAGTCGATATCTTGCTGCGCGTTACTCCACACTCGTCGCCACCACCTGTGCTCTGGTATCTCGGACCGTTCTCGGCTCGGCGTCCAGGTTGGGCAGAGGCTGTTCTCAGCACAGTGGGGTCCGTAGGTCTCACGTTCATCCGTGCCGTTCTCGTGCACTCTCACCTTAGTCGCCAGCACATGTGAGCGCTCGGTCGCTCTTTCATATATCCTGTCTGACAGCCGCCGTGCAGAGTCGTTATTCCATTTTTCTTACTGTATTTGTTTTTAATTCTACTTATTCATCTAAGCAACGTGAGTCATCATTTTGTGATCCATCTCTGGAGGGATCAGTCGGTGAAGGGGCTGGACCCAGGAATGATCGAAGTTCCACGCTATCCAAATCAGAGAAGATCCAGAGGGATCATCTGCACGCTGTCAAAGCTTCCGCTTGGTCCTCTTTGCATTCAAAGCTTGACCATCTTATCCCACTGAGTGCCCTATGGCCATATTGCTTGACCAGATTGCTGACATTCTTGGGCAACCAAAGGCTCACTCCCACATCACCGGTATTCTGCAGTCTGTTCTTGAGGCAGCCCCTCATCTTGCCCGTCTCCAGAGCAAGGTGTCATCTGATCCATACATTGCTGAGACATGGTGTTTGCGTCAAGAATTCGCTAAGGAATTGGCTCTTGACCCTCTCATTATCTTGGGCCAAACTCAACGTCTCAAAGACCCGATATCACGTTCAATGTGGAAACTCATCATCTTTGATCATTATGCCGACTTCAAAAAACTTTATGCCTCTCTGGATTGTGGATATGGTCAACATGATGAACCAAAAGATTTTGCTGCCGGATTCTCCCTGGTCAAAAAAGATGTTGCTACGGCTAATCGTTAGGTAAGGATCTGACTGGACACAGGTGCTCGATGCTTGGTTCGCAGCAGTTGTATTGTTCTACTCTCATTGCAAAGACGAGTTGTCTGTTTACTACACAAATATCATTGAATTCTGTCAAACAATTCCTAATGGCGCATCTATTGCTATTCAGTTTGATCAGGACACTCGTGATCGTTATGCTTGCAATCCTTTCCGAATGGACGATCAAAATGAACTACAAATTCCCTTCCTGGCCCAAGTTCTCTCTGCATCATCTGCTCCGCAATCTGGGTCGAAGCGTAATCTGGTCATGTTGTTCCAGCCTCGTAAAAGGCTGGCTACTATTTGCCAAAATCTTTAAGTATTTATAGAGAAAAACAGATTAGATACACCTGATATGATGAGCGACGCGCTCGTCGACACTTCTCATCGGGGGCCCGTTCACATCTGACAATGAACGGCAATAACAAACCATTTTGATTATACAATATATACAGCCAAACTCACGTCCCACCTCACTATCGGCCTAAGTGTCTTACTGACATTCATTTTACTCCTTGGATACCCAGTTAGCATGTTACAGAAGTGCTTCTCGATTTCGGTCACCGTATCCTATGATTGTCCAGGAAAGAAACAACTTGAAGCTTTCTGCCATCCACCTCGATCTCTGCATCTTCGGCACTTTGTAACTCATCAGTCAGAAACCGGAGCATGCCCGAAACGTCAGAGTTGGTCATATTGATGTAATTGAAGTAATTCGAGCTGCGTAAATCGTGAGTCGACTACGAGATTATCACAGGTCGACATACCGATACCCTGATCGTCTTTCTGTGAGGTTTCAAAACAAATTGGCATAAGAGACATGCACAGATCAGTGTTAAGGGAGATTACTCGCAGCCCGTCTGCCTGCTTGACCATGTAACCCGCATAATGTTTTTGTGCGAGCTTAACTGCGGCCTCAGGAAGCCATTTCTCATGCTTCCAAAGGGCAGATACATGATCATAGTTCCTTTATACTTGCGATTAGACTCGCTGGTAGCGCATTCAAGGAAAAGAGTATTACCAACTGAATTGTTGGGCAAGAGCACCGCCAAGAGAAGAGGGAGCAGGTTAGCAAACTCAGGATGTCAACCTATGCTCCTATGTTACAATGTACTGCGATCCATCAGTTTTCGGGGTACCTCTCGTGACGTTGCTTCAGTATTTTGTACTGTCTTTACGAGACGGATATAGCTCGGTATAGCTCGGTATCAGAACAGACCTCAAGGCCTGTCTTGAATATGTTAAGCAGCCTTGAGTGAAAGAGGGATTGTGCCTTGCACTGCTCACACGTGAGATGTAGCATTTACAATATTGCATTCATTAAAGATCCGCAATGAGCGCCCTTTCCTATGTTGATTGATGCAGAGTAATTGCACTCTCGATGACGCACCGAATCACTTTAACGATGACTAAATAAAATCCATTGAAAACTCGTGTACAAATTCGCAACAGCATCAACCCAGCTGCTTCTGCGAGCTTGACGGCGAGTCACTTTCGCCCGTCCTGAAGTTTCACGAGACAGCTCTGTATACCATACGAAGTCGTTAGACATCTACAAATGATACTGGTTGCATGACTAACGACCTGCGGGAATTACTTCTGCTGCCTGATGTTTCTTTGCCAGTGCCCGCTCCAGCTCTTCAAATGCAGTGAGTACCACTTCATTCCTATTCCCAGGTGTAACCGCAGCTGTTGCTGGACATACGTCGTGAGGCCATTCCTCTTCGGGTATTTTACGGGCGGAGAGTGTGGTGCGCAGATCTGCGATAGACTTGCGGTAGTCATCCAAAGATTCCTCGTATAGGTCATAAACGCAGACAGCACAATTCGACATGCAGCACTCTGGGTACGTAATCATGAACAGATCTCTGGGAAAAAATGTAGGTTACATACCATCGTCCTGGGGTGGCCTTGGCTTCTTGGGTATTTCAAACCCGTGGAATGTCTCTACGCGTTTCTGTGGTGTGGTAGTAACCACCTCACAAACGTCTGGGTATTTCGCCAAATGTTGTATTTCCCATGCTAATCCTTGCTTTTCTCGAAGCGATTTTTCTAATCTTTGGTAGCGAGCGGAAAGGTTCTGGCCGCGTGCATGAGCCATTCGTGCCGAAGAAGCCTGCCTAACGCAACAGACTGCATGGAATGAGAACAATGTGCTTCGTGCCCAATACAACATCGAAACATGGCCCCGTCCTGCAGTGGTCGTGATGGTGGTCGTTTTGGAAAGATTTTGTTGTCTTTGTAAGCGAAACATTGTTGATCTTCTTCTCTTCACCACGCACGAATGCTGCGGGCTCTCCATTGTTCACTGCGCCTCGGCTCCCTCGAGGCCGTTCCCGGCAGGTCGAATTACATACAGCGCACCTATCTGGGTCACAGCAGATGATCTATTAGGACCTTGTGACCAGCCGAAGGATTGTGCCTTCACCTATATTAACTTGGCGAAGCTCAGGTAAGGTCTCCAATAACCTATATCGCCCCCAACTTCATTGGATTAAATGAGAACAGCCAGCATGATCATTGTGCCCTCAGACGAAGATGACAAACACCAAAGATCTAGCGCGGCGCTCGCTCCTGCCCATGTGAGTGGCCGATCAAAGATTCTTTCTTGATCATTTCTCATTGAAGTGAGTAAATCCCAGGACGACCCCCCTCCCACATACACGGCGCTGGTTCCTCATGTAGTAGCACCAATTCTCAGCGGAACATCTCCCGGTTCTCTGGTGCCGCTGAGGCAAACTGCTATGAAACCAAGCAACTACGTATCTATCTCTCGTAACAATGCCTCTGTGAGGGGTACCTGGCTGTTAGACTCGTCCTTATTAATCCCAACCATGTTCCTTCCTCCTCTGTCGCCCGATGAGACAGAAGAAACCAGGAGGAACCTGTACCTCAAATCAAGCAATGGATCGATTGAGGCTGAGATAACTCTCGCCCCATATACCCTGGGAGATGATCCAGTATTAACAGGGAGACAGTCGACAATATATACCAGAGCAATGAATGGCCCTATCAGGGTAACACTGGTATGTGCTGTTTCCTTGTCAATGCGTATTGATCTAACATCAACCCTACCAGCATACACCCCACACACCGAGATCGCCGTTCCACTTGAGTATAGAAGCTTTCAATGGACCTGTCACCATATTTCTTCCTCGACCTTTCAATGGCTTTTTATCGATTCGACAATCGCACGGGAACACAAAGTTCTCACAAGAAGTGTCAACGCATCTAACCACATTCAGTGATGTCGATAGAGTGCATAGATGCTTTATTGGTGATATTTCTGTAACCCAAGAAGGGCAAGAATGGCGAGGCGATGACGTTGTTATCGATGCGCGGAATGGGAGTGTCAAAGTATATTATGAAGAAGAAGTACAAGACAGAGTGGAGAAGCAATCAGGTACTTCTGGGAAAATCTTTAGGTTCTCAGATTGATTGGGTTCTTCAAGTTTGCCTCGGTAGCCTATTTGACTAACCCTTGTATTGCTATCAACTTGAAATGACCTATGTGACAACTTTCTTACTCCAATAGTCAAATTACTCCGGACGATTCCCGGCCCAGGCATCTCGCAACAGCTTCAAAAGCTTGGGCTTCTCTAACGGTGCAGGGTTCGGGTATGGGCTCTTTACTGCGATTTCAGCTGCCCTCTCCAAGTCGTCCTCCCTCATACCGAGCTCTTTGAGGGAGCAGGGAGCTCCGAGCCCTTTCGCAAGGTCGAATACCCCATGTGCTGCATTCATCACGCCAAGACTCGAAGCAACCTTTGCGATCGCGCCCATGGCAAATGGGGCGTTGTAGGCGATCGCGTGGGGGAGTATTACGGTATGAGTTTCAGCGTGAGGGAGATTGAAAGTCCCACCTGTATGTGCCATCAGGTAAGCCGAGCCCCAAAGCAGGGATGAGCTAGCGTGATCATACCAAGTGTATGACAGAGCTTATGATGTAGCGACATCCCGACAGAACCCAAACAAGTGCCGCAGGCCCAAGCACCGTACAGTACAGTGTTCCTCGCTTGTAATAATGACTCTGAATCCTTCGCATGTATTATTGTAGGCAGTGCACTGGCGATGCTCTGGATCCCTTCTTGCGCAAGGAGATCTATAATCGGGTTAGATTCCTTTGAGTAAAGCGCCTCAACAGCGTGCGCAATAGCGTTGACTCCAGAAGTAACGGACAACTCCAAGGGAAGGCTTAGAGTGAGGTTGACATCATAGATGACGACCTCAGGGAGAACTTTAAGCGTCTTTTGAGTTGTTTTGTTCCCGTTCTCTGTTTGACCAATGATTGGTGTTGCCTGTACAGATACAAATCTGATTGAAGGAAGTCCGAGGAAACGTAGACATACCTCGGAGCCAGCGTATGTTGTAGGTATCACAATTTGTGGGAGGTCAGTCCGTAGAGCAATTGCTTTCCCTAATCCAATCGTGGAACCGCCACCCACTGCAACAACACAGTCTGCTCGGAGTTCCTCTGTGGTATGCATAGCATCCTCAGTGACATCTGTCGGCGTATGCATTGTTGCATTTGTGTAGAGGCCGACGCAGAGATCGCCGAGGAGCTTTTTCACGACCTGCCCTTGTTCTACTTGTTGAGGAGTGGTTAGGACAAGAGCTCTGCTGCATTGCAAATTCAGAACCTCGCGCACAACTTGAACTATAGTTCCTGTCCCAAAGATGACACGCGAAGGAAGGGCATTGTAGACGAAAGGCTGGGGCATCAGGAGGTCACAATTTTTACAAATTCGTGGTATATTTCTAAATTATAAAGGCTTGGGAAGCCTTTAATCAGCAACGGCGTTCCTGAGATGGAAGATCCACTGGGCTCTCAGGCTCTCAAATGATATGGTACCGTCAAAGACGAAGATCGCACGAAAACACTCGAGGGGAGAATAGTAGCGAGTTTACTGTGTAGGCTCCACAAGGCAAAGGATTCCGTTATAAGATGCGAGAGCACGGCTTTGGTCCAACGGCTGTTCAGGAGTTTTATTCTCACCGGGCCGGGCTTTCAGTGCTTCCAAGTTCCCACAGTTGCTTCTCACCTCCTTATTTACCCTGCACTGCCCACACTGATCAGGGGGCGACATTGGATGACCAATTCAGCTGAAGTTCTGATATCAATATGCCCTTCGATTTGTCCGTTACCCAAGCGTTACTCACGCCTCCAAAGTACCCTACTCATCCCATTGGGAAAATCGACGATAATTTATCTAAACCATGTCAATCTCCTCCACTGAATCGGCCCTCAAAGCTAACCAACTCGCTGCTCAACATGGCATCGATCTCTCTAAGCTGCCCAAGATAATGGACATGTCTGCAGACTCGATCACAAGCAATGTTCACGCCATCAACTCAAATTGTCGGTCGATTCCACCCTTCGCCGCCACTTGAGTGTTTGCTTACCTAGCTGGTTTCCCATCAGGCCCCGATGAGAGGACGAAAATTATCTTCAAGAGTCTCGTAAGCATCACTATCAGAATACTTACTTCTCGAGACACGCTTGATGCCGCAGATAAACCATCTTCATGACTTCATTCGCGAAACATCCATCACAACCGAGGAGTGGATGTATGTTGAGCTTTGTAATCCTTACTGAAACATCTCAACGATCTTAGGTCTGCGATCCATTTTTTAACGCAGACTGGGCAGATGTGTAGTGACGTCCGCCAAGGTGATGTCATCATAACTTTGTCCAACTTAGGTGTTGAGATCGAGACTCCATAGAATTCATACTTCTTTCTGATGTACTTGGAGTATCGACACTCGTCGACGCAATCAATCATGCGAAACCTCCAACAGCTACAGAAGCCACTGTACTTGGACCTTTCTTCACAGAGGACGCAGAACATCGTAAGCTACTCTACCGTCATGGATTGCTTATATCGTGTTGATTTTTCTCAGTCGAAAACGGTGAAAGTATAGCGTCTGAAGGAAAGGGCGATTACATGTTCGTCGAGGGACGTGTACTTGACACCAAAGGAAATCCAATCGCAGGTGCCATAATTGATACATGGGAATCGGACAACAATGGTCTTTATGATGTTCAGGTACGACCATTGTTTACGTGTGCAATTACAACTTGTTTAGATTGCGGACTTAGTATTCTAATCGCGACAAGCCAGATTGTCGTGGGCGTTTGATGTCTGCTGCTGATGGTTCTTATTCTTTTCGAGCTATTGTGTACGTTGGGTTATTTATTTTTTTTTTCTCGTGTGCATCTCATCTTGTGAATCGTCACTAGGCCTGTTCCATACCCTGTTCCCAGCGACGGTCCCGTTGGAGGTTTGTTTAAGCGACTAGGGCGTCATGCATATAGGCCTGCTCATTTGCATATGGTGATCGAAGTGTGTCCCTTCCTCGCTTGCAATAGGCTTTATACTGACTAATGTAGGCCCCTGGATTCGAAAAGCTTGTCACAGCGCTGTTCTTTGAAGGCGATCCGTACCTAACCAGCGATGCTGTCTTTGGCGTCCGAACATCGTTGATTGTGGTAAGTCATCCTTTGCCGTATTATTTAACACAGTTCCTTGCATACTTCACAGAAACCTGAAATCATCACCGACGAAAAGAAGACAGTGGCTCGTGGATTCGCTCAAAGGAAGCCGCACGCTTATTTGAAGAAAGACTTCGTCCTCGCGACGCCGGAAGAAGGGGCCGATGCGAAGAAAGCCTCTAAGCGTGCATAACTGGGGCAGAATTTAAAGATAGTTAATTCACCTGCGTGATTCCTGATGTGCATCATCTTCTCGAAATGTATACAAATTATTGAAGGAATCGAGTTACGAGACGGTGAAAAGGATCTAGGCAACGACGATCTTTCGCGAATCAGTGGTCGGAAAATAAATGAATCATATAGCGATACATAGCACGAATGAAGAAAACAAGATTTAATAAAGTAAAAACCATAATGTAAAATCGTCACTTAATCACACATATAATCGTAGAAGGTACGCTTATCGATGCGGCCGCCATAGAGTAAAGTGTAGAATCCTCTGCGATACGGCTTCGCATGGCAATGCTGTTGAGATCGATATGTCACATAAGGGCAACAGCCAGTATTAAGACGCACCTCCCAACTTGTAGGCCTGGATTTGGAGAAAGGAAGCTTAATACCATCAACGATTTGTTTCAAATACTTGTTGAAACCTGAAAAAACATAGCGAGTCCTGTCAAGAGTGAGATTCAATCGATCAGAGTACCAGATGTCGGGATACATACGGCTTGGTTGGAGAAACGCTCTGTCCGGTATACTCCCCATCCTTGTCATCTAGACTATTCGGAGAACGAGAAAGGATATGTTGTACCGTTGTGACTAGGATATTATTGTTCGTTAAGAAAAAGAAAGTTGAGACTGTTGAATTGACTTGCATGTTATCATCGTGCTCTTTCCTTTGCTGCCTGTCGCTCCTACTACTCCGTGGGCAATTGTACTTGAAAACGTTATAGGAGTCCTTTTCTTGTTCGATATGGACCAGAGAGGCGTTTGAAGCGAAGTCTTCACCAGGAATGAGAACAACGATACGAACAGGTATTGTGAGAATATTCAATTCGGACGTACATATACAATTCTGAGCAGTAGAGTACACGTGATAGGTAGACAATGTCATGAGTGAGAGTTAAAGTAGACAATCGATGATGATCATAGAGGGTACAGAGTAAAGTGAACCCTAGTCGTTTCAGGTCACAGTTGAGAAGCCCTCCTAGTTTCTGGAGGCGATGTGCACAGAAGAGAAACAACACCAGACTGGGAAAATCGAGAGATTCTTGAGGCTGTAACATTGAAGGGTATCCCGGAAGAAAATAGGAATGACATATTGTCACATTGGCTGAAACTCATGCGTTGGTGGTCAAAGATAAGATCGACCGGCAGACAGAACCAGAGTGTTGAGAAACGACTGGACATAGCGGTTGAGTTTCATTATTAAATCAAGTAGCGGAAAATGGGAGAAGACAACAAGTCTTGGTCGCCTATTTAAACAATCCTGACAAACCGATTGAGCTTTATAGTGTCCTGTGTTTGATTGAACTTTAAATTTCGTGGTTCTAACCTTATTTCTGCCGAAAGTTGCCGAAAGTCCGATCCCGCTATTTTCACTTCTTTTGGTAACCAGGGCGGGCTCTATCCTGTTATACTTAGACTACAATGAGACTCAGGCTTTGATCAGCTCAAAGAGGTGACCATAATGTCAATCACTTGTGTCGTCACAACTCAAAAGGGGTTGGGGTTCTGTTTTCAGCGGACTGGCTAAAGTGTGAGACTACCTCAGAATTGGTTACCCTGACTGAACCATGACTTTGAACTATATCTTTCATTCGGAAACTTCACTGATTCTCCTGATGGACATACGACACTTTACTTTGTCATGACGTAGAGAAGCAATGAAGTATTGTGAAGTATATACGATGCCAAGGTGCTGGGCACACTGTCCCGAACTTGTACAGAGAGCTGTGCGTTTTAAAGACACAATATGTTCTTTTGAAGCCGGGATGTTATAACCGAGAATTCCGAAATGGCATCATATATGACATTCAAACTCATGACGGATGTGACTAAGAGTTACGTGGGATGACAGCTGATACGGAAGGATATGTACACGATCTGATACTTGCTTACGGAATGGTTTGGCAGGCTGAAGTATGTTCCGTCAGTTTGACAACTTATCGACATCGCCACCAAAAGCTAAAGTTTTTCATACTTGAATGATGCATGGTCACCCCACTGAATCCTGCAAATTATGTAGAGTTAAATTGTATTACGAGTGCCGAGGCAGTGACAATGAAACCAAACTTTGACCAACAGCAGTATCGATTTAACTGAGAGCTCCTGAATGCGGAGGAATGGTGTCTTGGCGATCTCGAGGAACTCAAAGAAGCGAGCGGCATAACGTGCATATGTAAGATCTGGGGTTCCACGTCTTGGCTCACGAAATTAACGAACGGCTTTGATAAGAGTCGGTCCGGGCCGGAGGTTTCCGGTAGTCATACATACGAAGGGACAAGTAAGGTTCTAACTTGATTCGTGGTACCCACCGCCCATACGGTTCCGCAAGAGATGTGGGTTCCTGAGTAAGCTGGAGTGAGCGATGGACGATCGGGACCCACCTAGGCTGTCCGGGGTGACTTTAAAAATAGGAAAATTTCGGTCAAACAACGCCAAATCCGCTTATTTATCCAAGCGAATAATTATAGTACAGTACGCGCATGATATCGCGCTTCAAATATCCAGCCGTTCGATTCCGCTTATTCTACGACTCTCTTTCTCCAGTTGCTTGAACATTGCAAAAATCCTGAAAAGTCGGATTCTTCGCGTGTTTTTCGCATTCGCAACCTCAAGCATAGCACTCGTTAAGCTCCATACGCCGTAATCTCTGCTCAACTCTCATTACAATCGACACCATCCTGAGATGCACGGAAATGGACACGACACATCATTGATTCCTACCAAAGACTTGTCACCGATTGAGCCTCCTCGTCTTGAGCCGCTACAATGGAGCTGGGAGATCGAACACGCAGACCGCAAACGCGAGGTCAAGGCAGATGCTGCTGCGGATGGTGCAGCGCCTTTTCCGGTTGACAGAAAGGTGCTTAAGGATGTTGTACGCGAGCACAGAGGCATAGATGTTGGGAGAATTGAATTCCTCAGTGCTGGTAAGTTCCTGATTTTTACATTTAGGGTTTGAGATCTGACATACGGCCAACAGGAACCTTTCACAAAGTGAGTTCTCAGATACAACTGCGCTTTATGGGTTCTTAACATCGAGTTCTAGGCCTATCTTGTTACGATGGTTGACCGTACTGAATTGGTGGCAAGCGTAGCTCGACGGTACATGCCTCGCCTAAAAACTGAATCCGAAGTTGCTACAATGTGTTATCTTCGCGAAAACACTAATATACCTCTCCCTACTGTGTATCATTACGACTCTAACCCTTATAATCGACTCGGAGGCGAGTACATTTTGATGTCAAAGGTGTGTTGCATAACAACATTCGGTGTGATTGACGAATTTGATTATCCCTGAAGGCTTCTGGCGTACAACTCGGAACTGTATTTCACTCACTCAGCCATAACGATCTCGTAACGTTGCTCGAAAATCTCGCAGGGTTGCTTCTGCCTTTGTTTGCTCATCGGTTCTCCGATATTGGATCGCTTTACTCTGGGCCAAATCCATATGGTCCATTATCGTCTACCGCACCTACACCAAAGGCTATACAGCTTCCCTACTCTGCTTATCCTTTCTCTCCGACCTTAAGTATGTCAAATCTGGTGACGTCCAATTTCAATCATGTGAAAGCAAAATTAGCGCAAGCAACCGGTCCCGAGTTTCACATTGGACCGATAATCTCATGGCCCTTCTTCGGTACCAATAGGGGAGAACTCGTTCATCCGAAAGAACTCAATCGTGGACCGTGGCCTAGTTCGAGCAGCTACTTTTTATCATGTGCTCAGCGCGAAATTGAGAGTGTCATCCGCGAGAACGAGGGAAGGTCTGCTCCACATCGACTTCACCTGGATCCTGACGAGATCCTCTCTTCTCGATATCATCGAATGAAGGCGGTACCCGATGATGAAAGTGATGACAGCGACGAGTGGGATCTCGAGGAGAGTGACGAAGAGTGGGAGGGACCTGGTGATGCAATGTATCGGGATTACCGACGGATGCAAAGGAGTACATTCCTTATCGCACATCTTTCGCAGAGAGAGGAGCTGGTTCGGAAAGAGATGGCAAGGTGGGTAAACTTGATGGAACGGCTTGCCAAAGCGACTTTAGGTAATGCTCCGGAGAGCTTTGGGCTTGATCTTCATGACCTAAGTCTTGAGAATATTTTTGTTGACGCCGAAGATCCCACAAAGATTGTGGGTCATCTGTCCTATTCGCGTTAGGTTATCATCTGATCGTTTATTATCCAGACTTGCATTATCGACTGGGAATCTACCACGACGCGCCCACTATGGCAATGCGCACACGCTCCCGCCTTCGTTCAGTCCAGTCCATTCATTGCTAAATTATTCCGGCAAGCCATCGTCAAAGTTGGCAAGTCTGTGCCGAGTTCTTTGACCCCATCGGGCAAAGACCTAGATCTAGCTGCTCTTTCCAGAGAATGGCTTTTCTACGAAAGCGCCGGGCAGCGAATGCGCATGGCCCATCGTTTTGTAGAATGGGATGGCTGGGAAGAAGGTCTCGTCAACAGTATCCTCGGGCCTGAGGAAAACGAAGACGAGTGGTTCAAGGGCCTTGATGGTTCTAACAGTCGAGTTGGGATGCAGAGCCCTCCTGTACCGGTGGATGGTCCATTGAACATTACACAAAGGGCCGCTTTGAAACTTCCTTTTCTGCAGGAGAGGGAGAAAGAACAGACGCTCAATACCACTGGAGATGTCTGCGGTGGACGTGGTGGAGAACTGGGGCGTCG
>QLOM01020240.1:0-10678 GCA_003313785.1 Termitomyces sp. MG148 | reverse complement strand
TGGTAAACTGACTGATCGTTCATAGACGTACTTGTCATTCCAACGAGGCCAGTTCCGCGCTTGTCAGATCTAAATGGTCAAGACCAGTCAGCTCTTGCCAATTCATTTTTGATTTTTACTTCCCGCACCAGATTCTGAACTTTCTTCTCTGATGTTATCCGTGAGACGCGTCGGTTCCGTCATCGAGCGTGTATATGGAGCAGATGGTTTGACCATTGCATGTCAGGTAACTCAACTATTATGTTCCCCTATCAATCTCAGAGCATTGACATGTATGTATGACAGGATGGGAAAGCCGCCGGGCAGAGTGTTCCCCATGTCCACTTCCATATATTACCCCGCAAACAAGCAGGTGATCGTTTTGCAGATAGGAATGACGAGATATATCCTGCCTTGGAGAATCACGAAGAGTCCTTGAACTCCGAATTGCAAGCTGCTCAACAACCATCTATACCGTTAAAAGTAGACGCAGATGAGAACAGACGTCCGCGCTCAATGGAGGAGATGGAGAGCGAAGCCTCGTGGCTCAGAGGGTTCTTTGATCAAGAGAAGGCCTAGAATAAAGTACACACGAGATATTGTGGTAAAACTTGTAGATCTACCGAGTTGTCAAACTTTTTACATATGTCCTTTAGCTTTGGCTCTTTTCTCGATCTTAAGTGTGCGCTGTTTGATCACCGTTTTGAATTACCATGCCTGAAACCCTCCACTGACAAAGATGCTAACAAGACTTGTCGGTCATCAGAATAACATATTGATGAGCACCACTCACTTGCTTCCAGTACAAAAACTCGATGCATCACTTGCCAACCATGCGACAACGCCTCGAAGTTCGTCTGGTCGGCCAATGCGGCCCATTGGTGCCGCATCAGACCACCGCTTCAACGTCTCTGGTTGCTCCAGGAATTCTTTGGTCATTCTGTTAACTCTATGGTGTCAGTTCAGGTCCATAAACAGGAACAAAACACATACGGGCTGCGGATGAACCCTGGAGAGATCGAATTCACGCGGATCCCTTTACTTCCGAGCTCACATGCCATACTCCTTGTAATCTGAAGCACGGCTGATTTGCTTGCACCATATGGAACTCTATCGTCTTCCTGAACACTCTCGGTTAGAACTAACCTGTCATTTGAACCAAGACCTTACTCTCAAGTTGTCATGTCCAGCAATAGATGATATGAAGATGATACTCCCTGGATTGCCAAATCGAAGCATCTGTTGTGCTGCAGCTTGAGCCGTCCATAGTGACCCGTTTACATTTGTATCGAGGACCTTCGGTGCCTCAGTCCCTTTCTACTTGTTTCAGGAGACCAAAACATACCTCTTGGTAAGGACCTTCAGGGAAATCGATGGCTTCCTTGTTAACCTTAGGAACGATACCTGCGGCCGTGATACACATATCCATTCTTCCCTCTTTGTCTCCAATGACTTTCACCTTATCCCACATTCCTTTCTGGTCTCGCACATCAGCCGACACATACTCAATCCGGCCACCTAATTTCTTCACGAAGTACTCAGTACTTTTCCACTCCTGCGATGGTTCTGAAGGCAGGTCAAAACAGTAAATTGCCCGCGCTCCTAATTCGCACAATGCGAGAGCCATCTCCAGGCCAAGACCACGATTGCCGCCAGACACAATTCCTACTCGATCTTTGAGAGAGAACTCTTCGAATATTTTAGGCCGTGGCACTACTTTCGGATCGGCGGCTGCCTGGATTGCAGCGCTAACGCCTAGTGGGGCCAATGGTGAACTAGACTGAGCCTTGGACGCCCGTAACGCAGTGGTCGTTTGGAACATGCGGCGACATGGCTTTTGCATGCGCTGAAGGTTCAGCAGTACTGGAGTAGCAACACTATAAAGATTCCTGAGCGGCATAATTCGAACCAGCTGCAAACCCAAAAATGACGCCTTTTATAGTCAACTGTGTTTATCCAGTAATTTCTCATGCCAAAGATGGGAAAAGGGAAAAAATTACTCGTCATTAATCCATAACCGTTGGGAAGATGTACACGTAGCAGGTCTAAAATTACATTCTAGCTAGTGGACTCCGTGGAAAAAAGCGTTCGAAGCACTCAAAAGAGTTTGGGCGTGTGAATAAGCCAAGGTATAACCCTGGCATTTGCTACGCGTAGAAAATGGGCACCATGCCAGCTAGGTAGATCTTTTCCGTTTCGTTGATCAACCATCTTAATGATCTTGTCATTCTCATCGAGGTCAACGACGACAATGGAATCAATGACCTGGAAGCTGAGAACGTATCAATACTTGACAATCAGAATGACTTACCTTCTTCCGTTTCAGAAATCGGTAGGTATATTCCTGCGATGAATAGAAGACGAGTCGGTTCGGTGAATGTGTCGATGACATGACCCGCATTGACAATGTCTTTGATTCCGAGAATAATTTAGGCTTAAAAAGGCTTAACAGACTCAAGTTTGAACAAATCCAGCAACCATACCATAGCAAGCCACTAAGATCAGAAAAATTGTAAAAGACCGATTGCTTTATACAAAGTATAGACAGACGTACTTGAGCTGCATACTCAGTAAATCCTCGACACAGCGACATTGCATCCTGGGAAGTGGTTACGAGAAGAAGCAACAAACGGAAAAGTACATGCCTCGAAGACAGCATCCGGACTCCACGTCCTCTCGAAAATTTCTACTGTTGGCCGACACTCGTACAATTCTCGTAGATCGTTTAACACCCTCCGGTGCTCCGGCTTCAGTTGCGTGTGATTCTCGCCATAGTCGTGACTACTTGTCCTGTGCTTAACATGGGGTTGCTGGTCAAGTTTAGCACCCGAATAATGGGCGCCTCCAGCAACAGACTCTACGAGAGCGGAAGGATGAATCGGAAGGAGAGGAGGATGATGGTAGGTAAAAGTGGGTGGTGAGGGGGATCTTCGGTGGTTGGATGTGGCGGACCCTCGTGAAGGTGTACGCCGATGCTTCGACTCGGACTCGGACATGACTGTGAGTATTGTAGAGAAGCAATAGTTGTGACGTAATATGAAGTCATGCTTTATACATAACAACGATAAATACCGAGATCCATCGCGTACAGCACGTGCAAAAATACAAACTACATAACATACTTAATTAGTCCCTTGCCACAGCCCATACGTTTTCCCTGGTGTCGTTTGCCATAAACGAATGGTACCTTTATACAAATCGGTTAGTAAATACAAATGAAAGTTACAATTCAGCTCTCACCGTCCTCTGCAACATAATTCAAGTTTGAATGGGTCAACTTGTGCATATCGGGAGATGCGGACTGAGGCTTACCACTTCCACTAGCATACATCTCACCATCAGGACTGAATTCCACGCCATGTACAGGTCCATGATGCCCCTTCAACACTTCCCGTTCCTCACCATCAATACCATGAACGCGTACCCACTCGTCTCCAGAACTTCCGGTCACAAATCGGTCTTTAAAAACCGGATGGATGGAAGCGGAGGATGGAGAATAGGGCAGGGCAAGGGTGTGCATAGCGTTTCCATTGGGCAAGCCTGGGATGAACGCGACGGTGTTTCCTGATGTAACAACCAGGCGTTGAGTGGGCGCCGACCACTCCATCGACGTGATGGGGCCGGGGAACGTAAGAGATGTTGTTAAATTTCGTGTCCGTAGATCCCACCACCTAGTCAAGGTTCGAGGCGGGATGTAGTGTGTGAACAGCAAGCACGCACTTTATTTTGCCATCTTCGCCTGCGGTGACACCAGTGTGGTCGCCGATCCAAACGACACTCTTCACCGTTCCATCATGGGATAGTAACCCAGAGTCGCATAAAAACTCCGGTTCTGCGTCTGGGCGATTTAGATCAAAAATCCTAACTTTCTTCTCTTGACCACCCGTTAAAAGATGTGAGGCCGTTGGTGATAAAGCAACGGTTCTGACTATGTGATTGTGGGGTAAGGAGTGTATCGCCGATCCTGTATAGGTATCCCAGATTTTCCTGAGCAGGTTAGGATTTTTATTAGATGGAAAACTCAGTGAACGATCATCTTTGACATACGCCGTGAAATCTGCGCTACCTGTAGCAGCCCGGGACGCATCGAGCGAGAGCTTAGTGCTCCAAACAGCTCCCTTGTGACCGAGAAAGGTACCGATCCAGTCCCCAGTCCATTCTCTCAACATCGGATTTCCATCCTTACAACTGGAGACGAGTAAATAGGTACCATCGTCTTGGATTCCTGAAAACGAAAGGTGTGTGACGGGTCGTGTATGGCCTGGTGCCACGAGAGGAGTAGACTTCTGGTTCATTGACATTAAATCGTACTAAAAGCGGAGTTTGTCGTAATGCAGGCGCGCCGCGCACTGGGCTGGGTGGAGAAGACGGAATCAGCTGGTGGTTGTATCTCGTGGCACACGATCCACTTTCCTTTTCGAGAAATCACTTTTCTTTGCACCTCTTTGTTCTCTCTCCGCATCTCAAGTTCCCGAAAACGAGGGAAATGGTCAGCAGGTGACCAGGAGGACCTGAAATGTGTCATTCTGATGTTCGATGTTGACAAGAAACCCCGCATGTCACATCCTAACGACTCGCTGGTTGAATTCAACCAAGTCTAATGTACATATTTCTACGGATTCAATGGTTTGTATAAGAGACGTCCGACTATTGACCCAAGTCATTCCTCAATCTTCTGTTACAGATCTCTCAAAAGGCCCGGAAATTTTCTTATCTCGAATTATCCATCGATTTAGATACAATTCATTCAGTTTTTACATACGCGCCCGCAGACACAGATCTCAAATTTTTATCTCTAAAATCCTAACTTGCACACCTCAGAGCTTTCGCTTTGGGACAACTTCAAACTTCGGCCCATCCGATTTGGACCTCTTGACCTTCCAGCTCAGGGGGCCGGATCTTCGGGGCTTCCGTCAGGAATATCCCAAAATTAACCCACCTTTCAAATATGTACCTCACACACCAAAGTCGCAACGACATTCTACATATACAGGGGATATACATATAGATGATGGAACCGGAAGACGAGGGAATGACTAGGAAGGTGAGCTGCAATACTTAAGTATGGCACGGAATACCATTTGGAACTCCGTGGCCATCAGATACAGATTGCGCCATTCTGTCAAGAAATTACAACAACTGTGCTCATACCGTGCCGATCACGAGAGAAAATATAATGTGGCGCGTGAGGATTATTCATACAACCTTTACCCAGGCACCCTCAACGTCCTCATTATTGCGATCCTTTGCGTTCCTGTAGGCGTTGAAGCTCCTTCCTTTCCCGACGGGCCGGCTTCAAGTTACTATAAAAGCTCAATAACCTTCTTTTCTTTTTCTTGTTGTCATGCACTTCCTTTCGTCAGCCAAGAAGGTTTGTAAAAAGGCCATTGGATACCCAGAGGAAATTGTCCCTGTCGTATCCGTCAAGGAATGGGTGTCGGATCAAACTTCCAACCCCAAACAACGTGTAAGTCTATGGCCGACTGTATTGTCAGGATTGGTTACATTTTTTCTAGGTGATAGAATATCTAATTAGCATGTTCCCGGTCCTGCAATGGATTACGCGGTACAGTCAGTATCATTCCTTTGGCCCTTCCAAAGATGACTAAAAATATTCACTTCATTGATTAGATTTTGGCTGGTTGACGGGTGATGTAATTGCTGGATTGACTGTCGGAATAGTCGTCGTCCCACAAGGAATGTCGTATGCTACGGTGTGTCTCTTTCTCAAGCTATCGTGCTCCGACCGATTCTGATTACATCCTCAGATTGCCACCCTTCCCCCGGAATATGGTCTTTATTCATCCTTTGTTGGCGTCTCGATATACTGGGTAAGGGAGCCCGTTGTTTGTTTTGAATTCAAAGATTGAGACTGTATCCAGCTCTTCGCGACGTCTAAGGATGTATCGATTGGTCCTGTTGCTGTCATGTCCCTCACTGTATCACAAGTGATTAAGAATATTCAAGCTGCGCACCCGAATGAATGGCATGGGACGACTATTGCGAGCACACTTGCGTTGATCACTGGCTTGATTGTCCTTGGCATCGGCCTCCTGAGAATCGGCTGGCTCGTAGAATTTATTCCTCTCCCTGCCGTCAGCGGATTCATGACTGGGTCTGCCATCAGCATTGCAGCTGGCCAAGTTCCTGGTCTGATGGGAATCACTGGATTCGAGTATGGTGATTGCCACAAAACGTGATATCTGTTTATTGACTACTCCATAGTACACGTGCTCCAACGTACCAGGTCATAATTAACACCCTCAAGGGACTTCCGAGGTCTCAACTCGACGCCGCATGGGGCCTGACTGGCTTAGTCACTCTTTATGCTATCCGTATGTTGTGCACCTTTCTGTCGAAGCGATATCCTCGTCGAGGCAAGACTTCCATCTTTTATCCTCGTCTTCTAGGATTCTAAGCCATATTTTGCCTGACAGCTCGCTGGTTCTTTTTCATAAGCGTCATGAGGAATGCTTTCGTTATCCTAGTTCTCACCATTGCTGCATGGCTGTACACACGGCACAGAAGATCTGCCTCTGGAAAATACCCCATCAAAATTCTGCAGACGGTCCCTGCTGGATTTAAACATATCGGGAAACCATCTGTTGAACACAAACTCCTTACTGCCATAGCTCCCGAACTTCCCGTGTCAACCATCATCCTTCTTTTGGAACACATTGCTATCTCTAAATGTGCGTCATTTACTTGACAATTCTTCTCTACTAACCGATACTGGTCCAGCTTTTGGTCGTTTGAATGGATATAAAATCAATCCCAACCAGGAGCTCATCGCCATCGGTGTAACAAACACAGTTGGCTCCTGCTTCGGGGCATATCCAGCTACTGGCTCTTTCTCTCGCTCTGCATTGAAGTCTAAGTCTGGAGTTCGCACTCCGGCTGCTGGTATCGTGACCGCCATTGTCGTGATAACTGCACTATACGGTCTTACGCCTGCCTTCTACTGGATTCCAACCGCCGGCCTGTCCGCTGTCATTATTCATGCGGTCATCGACCTCGTTGCGTCCCCGTCTCAGGTACTGTCAGATACAGACTACTTTGGGTAAATTGGCGTTTATGAAGCTTTTTCAGGTATACTCGTTTTGGCGCGTCTCCCCATTGGAATTCCTCATTTGGGCGGCAGCTGTGCTAATCACGATTTTCTCATCCATCGAGAACGGCATTTATACCTCAATTTGCGTGTCCCTCGTTCTTCTCCTCATCCGAGTCGCCCACCCACGGGGATCCTTCATGGGTAGGGTTAAACTTACTACAAACTCTCCCGACTCCAAAGGCATCGAGAACCGTGAAGTGTTCGTCCCATACAACAAGAAGAATGTCAACCCTCACCTCAAAATCGAACCTCCTTTGCCTGGCGTGATCGTCTACCGTTTTGAGGAGAGCTACTTGTATCCTAATTGCTCCCTTGTCAATGATGCTCTTGTCGACTATGTGAAGGAAAATCTACGACGAGGAAAGGACATGAGTAATGTCAGTGCCAGCGATCGACCATGGAATGACCCTGGACCCAGACGTAACGCCGGTACATCAGAACAGGAGGAAAACTTGAAAAAGCCGGATCTCCATGCGATCGTCCTGGATTTCTCTCAAGTGTATGTTTCCAGTTCGTCGGTTTCCCTCACGAGATGATTTATTCTGTATATAGGTCTCACATTGATACCACTGCTGTCCAATCACTGATAGACACACGTTCTGTAGTGGAAAGATGGGCCGACCACCCTGTCGAGGTGAGAAAGAATCTTGATTTCTTGAGTGCTCAAAGCCTGACTTTAGTTTGTCCAGTTCCATTTTGCAACCATTCTTTCTCCATGGATAAGTCGTGCCCTAATCGCAGGAGGGTTCGGTCTCGGTGTATCGTCCTCTCGAGTACTTCACGACCTTGTTCCTGTCGTTCCTTACGGCGAGGACACTACCAACTTCATCGCTACTCAGGATGTCAATCTAACCTGTGACCTTGAAAGTGGCAGCGTTAAGAAATCACATCGCGAATCAGTATTGGAGCCAGGGTCAGAACCCATAATCTCGGAAGACACACCTTTCTTTCACATTGATTTAGTATCAGCAGTCCGGGCTGCGGAAAGTGGGATTGGGATTGTGCGCTCCATTTCTTCCGACTGATTCTATTTTCTATCGGTTCACGAGGTTTACGAGATGACACGATTTTAATAATATATTTGAACTGTTGTTAAGGATCTGCATAGATTATTTCATGTAATATAGTCACAACATGTACGTTGCACAATCTGGTGATATCGAGCAAAGCATTGCCAAGGGCATGACGAGATGGAGGAGTCATCAAATCGTGAATACAAGAATGTTGTTAGTTAAATTTAAGTGCATGTTTATGCGCCATATGACAAACTCAGACTGTGGTCATGATAAAATCCGGATTTCTTGTACTGCCCACCCGTCGCACTTTTTCTTCTTGTCAAGTTGTATTCGCAGGCCACAATAAAGTATGATATAGTTTGGCGGTGTCTCAGACAGCGTTACTGAATCACTTGCGATTCAAAGTGGTCGAAAATCAAGCAGAAGAAAGGCGCCAATGATGCCCAAAAGAGCGTCATTTTTGGAAAAACCGCCCGAGTCAGTTTCTCTCGTGAACTCTTTGTAGATTATAACCATGCTCATTCTGTTCTTTAGGATATAGTACTAGCTGCCCGCCGTATACATTCTAAATTTCCGCTCCAGTCACAAACTGACGGCTTCAACAGAGGGAGGAAGCACTGACCCACTCAAGAATCTGCAACTCGCTGCCGTGCTCAAGCGTGCGAAGGACATGGATGTGCCAAAGGAGAATATTGAGAAGGCCCTGGCTAAGGTTCGTTGGAAAAAGAGTCCATCTCAGATCCATTGACACTCCTTCCAGGCAAGCCGAAGCAAAGATCAGAGTGGTGACACTTTCATATATGAGGCGTTGGCTTTCAACTCTGTTGGACTCATAATGTGAGTATTGGTTGTTTCTATATCTTGCAGATGTTGATAAGTATAGAGAGTGCGCAACGGATAACAACAATAGAACGATCCATATTCTTCGCGAGATTTTGAATGACTATGGGTACTCCGCCTATTATATCTCACGGGAATACCTTTCTGATATATTCAAGGGCACGACAGGCTCCTGTAAAATTTATGTTCAAACGCATGGGTTATGTGGTCGTTTCCGCAGCTGATGCTACAAGTCCGAACAGTCAAGATGAGCTTGTAGAGGCTGCTTTAACCCACGGAGCTATCGACTTTGATAACATCGAGGATGATTCAGGCTGTTCCTTATGGGCAAGTAAATTTCTGTTTTCTTCCAAATGTGATATTTACATCTGAAAACTAGTTTACCTGCGAACCAGATGTCTTATTATCATTATCTTCCGCAATTACCGAAAGCTTCTCGCAGAAGTGGAACATAGATGTCAGCGAACTCCGATACATGCCACTGGAAGATAGCCCCGAGATTTCCCAAGAAGCTAAACACGATCTCAAAGCACTCGTCGACGAGTTGGAGAATAACGAGGAAGTCCTCCAGGTGTGGACTAGCTTTCAAGACGACCATTGACAGCATAGGTACAAGTCTAGGGTAAAGTTAATGTTAATCTTGATAATAATTGCATAGAGATACGATGATTCAGCTGAATTTCAAGAGAACAAGTGAAATCCACGATGCTCCTCCTTCTCCTCACAGTTCTAAAACTTCGGTTGGTGGACTAGAATGACTCAGATCCAGAACGTTTACGGGAAGGTCTTCCTGCGGTATGACCTTGCCCGAGAATGATCTAGGTGGTTGTTCTTCTCTCCTTCCTTGTACGAGGATGAGGGCAGAGATCAGTGGTTGGAATAAGGGTAATTTGTTGGTACTATCTTTGAGAATGACGCTTTGAAGCTGTTCGAGCACTATAGGCCCTTCGACTCTGCGGACAAACTCCGGTTCTTTCATTGTTCGATGTAACGTCTGTATGTCTCGGAAATGGAGCATGCCAACGATCTACAAGATATGAGATAGCTGACTCCTTCGAGTCATGAGGATGGGCTTCAATGACTGCAGGGGTCTCGCCATGGAGATACCTACACTGCTAATGTGTGCCAGCACCAATTAAACTTTGATCTGCGTCTATACTAGTCCTGTGTCTACTGTCCCATGAGAAATCCGAAGGGAGCAGAGGCGAAAACTTTCAGATATTCTTTTGTTTGTGTCCAATGACAAACCTCGCTTGATTACTTCTCACTCTTCTGCAGGTAACGTTGTAAGACGGCTTGGCAGAGCAAAGGTAAACGATTGGTAATTAACATTCCTAAACGATTTTTGCGAAATATCAGAGGGTTGTTAAAAAGTCTTGTTCTCTGATCCCTTGGCGGCTTTGTCCAGTTTCTATCATGTGATGTGCCGTCAGCAAGAAGGTTTTTTTGTGCACAGGAAAGGATATCTTGCCTTCAAGCTTCGACTCCGAGTCAAGCTATGGAGGCCAAGAAGCACAACTTATTGAGTCTTGATAATAAACGCAGTTCTGAATTTATAATTTCAATCCATTTTTCTGCCAGTCTAGAACAAGACAATTAAGGATGACAGATTGAGCAATCGCATCAACGAGCATCGCATCGTATCTCCTGTTGCGCAGTGCTAGAAGAGGAGTCAAGAAAAGTGAACGGCACAGGGGCCTCTGAAATCAGTGCAATGAAGGGACTTATTGAG
>QLOM01020223.1:0-24086 GCA_003313785.1 Termitomyces sp. MG148 | reverse complement strand
AACTGGGCGCATTTCGCAGCCGCATTTTCGTATTTGATGGATAGATAATAAATACATAATTGTACCTCCGTCGCACTTTGCCGTGTGACCTCAGTGTGACTGATCGTGTGGGGCTCATTGTCGGCATTCAGTACATCGTTTATAGGATCCAGCGTGAAACTAAAGTCGAGATACCGACTATCCCGTGGGACAAAAACAAACAGGGTCTGCTTATGGAGAGAGATAAGTAGGCGGCATATCGACGCAATAATGTATTGGTGATGCAGAGATCGACAGACGTGACATTTGACTTGCAATTGTCGGACATTCAATTTCTGGGGTTACCTAATCCATCAAATGGTAGATGGACCTAATCAAGACCAGTTGCAATGATAGTTCTAACTATGAACTAACACGGACAGTGTTGGATTACGGTCTGATGTCGCATGAGCTATAGCTGTATTACCACGAATTTCCAGTGATTGCTCTCATTGCACGAGATTTTCTGGCCATCCCCAAACACGAGTATTTCTGTCGAGCGTCCCTTCTCAAAGTCCCGTCATTTGTGCACTGATATCTTCACTCCGGGCTACAACAATCTGATGACCAAGTGTTGGATCAAGCTGGGACTGCTCAAATTTATAAATTTATCACCGCCGAGACGCAGCTACGTCGTGATAAGATGATTGCTTCTATACTTCGACGAGGCGTACCTTTGATAAAATGCATCTCATTTTGAGCCTGTAAATAGTTTGTAAACCGTTTGTTTACTGTTTTTCGTTTACTTTAATCCAAGTTGTAAACGAAAACTAAACCGTTGGAGCCTTATAATATTTGGGAACCGCCATCTCGGCTGATGTGAGGCTTCCATTTTTTCTTGCTTGCAGGTTTAGTTTCATACATGAAGGCTGATTTTTTTGCCAAGTCCAGTTAAAGCCGCTTGCGAGATGGCTTTGTACAGAATACTTAGAAGGTCGCAAAGATCGTGCGACATACACGTTCCGGCCGAACGGATCTTGTCTGCTTATGGACACGACTCGTTCCCATGAATATCTATGCACATGACACACGTCAAATCCAGGTCTCTGTGCGCGTATCATACCATTTACAAGGAGGCAGATAAATCATTCTAAAACCTCATGACAAGGATATCTTTGGCTATCTGCTGTACTGAATATCAAATGTTCAATCTCCACGTGGGAGGAACGATATCAACGCATACCTGAGTTCATCAGCGCTGGGTGACTTGGATGAAGAAAAATATTCTCACCTCCCATCTACTCTCCACTTCTCATCACTATTATCCAGCGTTTCTGCTATCTCCTTCTCAACCCCAACAACAACATCCGCCTTGTTTGTTCTTAGACTCAACAGAGGGAATGAACCGGCAAGTGGACCTAGGCGCCGTGGTAAGGAATATCAAAGACAAATATGAGATACGGAGAAGAAGACGAGTCACTGACCAATGGCGGTTTTGAAAGGTGTCCATGCGGGCCATCGGACATCGCCAACAAGTCTAGAGCAGTTACGTTATCAACTCGCATCTTCATGAACGTATACCCACTTTCGGTAGCTATAAGCAAAGTTAGACGAAACACTAATTCGCTTCAAGTCGTAGTCAACTTACTTGAGATCGCCCTGATTTAGAGAAGTTAGGTCAAGCACTCGTAAAAATGAGAAAATGAAACCTTGAAAATAACAAGATCACTTTTTTTCAGAGTGTCAAACAACTCGGGCGCATGATGTTCCATGTTCCAATAAGGCCATGGCAGTGTCCAGAAGTCTGCAGCAGGTGAATGATCCCCAAGTGAACTATCAAATGGAACCGCTAGATTGATTAAACCCTGCTCCATATACTTCTCCCAGCGGGTAACCATATGTATCAGATGCTCTGAAGGAGGAGCCGACGTATCTCCGACGAGCGCGGGGAAAAACGATGGATCAAGCAGGGAAGTAAATGCCTGACGAAAATCAGGTGGAGTGACGTCCGAAACGAACCAAGGGATGAGCTTGGGACTTAGGAGAGAAGTATTTTATTAGCTGACAGAAAATATGCGACGATTTCACGACTGACTGGAAATATACTTTTGAGACATATGGTGTATATGTCACCAGGAAATCCGCAAATACGAGGTCTGTAAATAGCTAGAAAGCAGATTAGGCCAGTCAGGGTAGGCAGATTATGGATGACATGCTTCGAAACCAGCTAGATGATTGAATGATTAATCGATGCGCCGATGATCTCAATACAGAGAAAAAGACCAGGACTGACAATTGTCGAGGACAAAATCGACGCGTCCAGCTTCCAAAGAGGATAGATGTTTCCAAACCGATTCTTGATCATCTTTCAATATGAACTGCTGTCTTACAGCTTGAGCATCCTTGCCAACAGCTTGTAAATTCACAATGTCATTTGCCGACATGTGGGTTAGAAGTGATAGGTCCTATGTTCAATAGTATACATGGCATCCGCAGACCACTGAGTAACTTGACCTCAAAACGTACCGTGGCGTTGCCCCTTTCAAAAACAGTTAACCTCGAAAACATCACATCATGAAAGAAAAATACTTGCCATAGGCACATTTGAAGCATTTCTCGGAACAAAATGGCAAGCCTCTCCCCATCTAAAGCACCCTTTTCAGACTCTAGTTCATACATACTTGCTGCAATTTCTAAAAACATTGTAGACGTTACGCTGTATTCAGTGAATAAAGAACGAGAAACGTACGTCTAATAGATGTGCCTGATTGCGAGAACGTAGACATCTTTTGGGACAAGAAAGGATCAAAGGTACCCCAATGTAAAGTCATGGCACAATGGGCACGTATAAGGCGATAGCTTATGCTTGCTTCAACGCTAAAAGAATCATGGAACCTGATCTTAGAACTTACAGATAACATCTATGCGATATGAATGAAGATTACGACAAGGATCTGACGCTTAAAGTCAAACTCACTCTGCATATAACCAGGGAGCGGTAAACCAAGTATTCTTATTTAGACAGGCGAGGCGATCCAGCTCTTGATTATAGACGTCTACCCCGGGCTCGTTATCATCTGGGATGGGCCTGAGATGGACGATTAAATAATCAAATGGAGGAATCGGGAATAGCACCGACTCCAGTGGATGATCTCGGCCCATCTGGTATTTAAGCTTACTGAGCTTCTCAATAATGGTCTTGCCTTCTTCAATCTTCGCATCGAGTTTACTTTGGTGCGCTCCGTCCTTTTGTGACTCTAATGAAAGGGTGTGACAGTCTTTATATAGCTGGTCTATTACACCAGTGATGATGATTGGCCATCGTTTGACCACCGTAATATACCTTGATTTATTTCGTCAAGATCTGTCATGATCACCTCACGTGTAGTCTACGTACGAGAAACTGGTGAAAGCCGTGTCAGGACGCACTTAGGATTCAACTGTTACACGTACCCGACTTTGTCGGTCGGGTCATATGAAGGATATGAGGAAGAAAAGAGAGTTGCCATGACTTGCCTTCGGCGATTTCGCAGGTTTGAATTGCACCAATGTTGTATCACATGACAGTCACGAGCACGAGCAAACGCGAAGGGTTCAAATCTGCTTTCACTTTCACTTTCAACGCGTTGTACGTCAGCCCACTTATAATGACAAGCCCCCGCGCCAGTCCTGGTGCACTCGTCAATCCTCGCACGCATCCAAAATCTGCTCTGAATTCTGAACTACAACGCATTTCTCATTTCTTTTCGGGCACCTCTCCAATATCAGAAGCCGAATTTGTCATCAACTGCAAAAGCGTCATGAATCTCTTGCACTATTCTCATGCGGAGGCAGTGGAACGTCATCATATGGTACTGGTATGTCGCGTCTGATCTCTAAATCTTACTCCTTTGAGAGATCTCGCGCAGCTCGTAGAAGTAATTGAGGTGAGGAATTCAACATTCTCATTGTGACCATATTTATCAGTGGCTCAGAATGCGATTTTGACTTTCGTATTTCGCATCCTACCATTGGTGTTTCAAGAGCTTATCGTGCCAACGTCCCTCCTTCACCCTATTAGTCCGCCAATGCTACTTTCTCTCCTGGAAGTTGCTGATGCACATGTCAGTCAGTATGGTGATTTTGTGTTGCAGCGTAAGCATCTCCGATAATATATCGGCGACTTCACGTACATGATTTTTTTTTCAGTCCGGATGGCTGCTGCCCGTCTCTTGTTACAAGACAACGAGGACGTAGTACTTGCTTTATCAATGTGTCAATTGCTTCCCAGGATTCAACCAAATGTCAAGTGGCAGCCCATTATGAACCCTATAAAGGCCAATCTTCTCCCGAACCTCCATGGCTCCATCTCTCTGCCAGAAATCCATCCTATTGGTTTCCCGGATTCACCCTCGATGTCCCAAGATGGCACTTCCTTGTTTGGATCCACAATTCCCAGTCTCTCGTCGCTCTTGAACTGTACTGCCTCTTCGTCTGCGTCTCTGTCTAGAGTATACCAGTACGATCCAAACCACATAAACATCATTACAGAATCTGTTTCACAACCTACTTTGCCTGTGATTGCTGGTCCTTCTCTTGTTCAATCTTCAAGCGCTCCAAACATACAAATACCTTCTACTCCCCCTCGTCATCTCAGCCGGTCTGCGCCTACAACTATTTCTCCTATCGTCGTGTCTATCCTCCAACCGGACTCTTCAGCAAGAGAAAGATTCTTTCCTCCACTTTTTGGTCCTGACGCAAATGCAAATGACCGTCAAACTACTACTATTCAAGTTCAAGATGACAAAAGTGTTCTGCCTGACATCCATGTTGAAGTAACGCCTGCAGAAGACGACTCTATCCAACCCTCAAGCGATAGTATTCCTTTCCCGCCACTGTCGCCCTTTACGTCTCAAGATGACCTTTCAAGATTGATTGCCTGCCCTGATGTCGGTGAAGAGCCTCCCTCACCGTCTCTCTTGAACTCGGGACCAGATGCTCCTACAGAGGCTGACTTTTTGCTCTCGATCGGACCCCCTCTGTCTGAAGTTGATCTCCCTGCTTCTAGGCCTAGTTCTCAACCAATACTTCTGTCTCCTCTGTCTAACCAGATCTCAAGTCCTCTTTCGTCTCCTCCACAGATCGTGGTCCGTAAGGACCCAGATGTCTTCCGCAACATTTTCGAAGTTGAAGTGCAGAAACGGCCTCCTTCTCCTTATAACAAACGCCTGCGCAGCGCATCAAATAACCCTCAGCCGACAATGAGACGTGCCGAGCCAAGTAAGCGGGCTGTCTCAGCCTCTGCTCGCAAAGCACGGCTAGATCCCGATTTGGCTGCTCTGACACTTCCACCGCCGCCAAACCCTAAGGCTGTTGCCGCGGCAATGGCTCCACGCAGGACGGCAGGCGCAAAGAGGCTTAAAACACCTTTTACAAGGCGGAACAATCCAATAGTAATTGATGACGACGATGAGGATGAATCAACTTCAAGGCAACGTACAGCAAGTGCGTCTGTGAACAAGGAGAATGAGTAGAGAGAGCCTTGCGTTGTGTTTCTTATTCAGCAGCGAAGCTGTGTATTAGTACTATCTCTTCACGAGTTCCTGTTAGTTCAGTAATATTTAGCTGGTATACAAATAGCAAATTCTAAGTTAAATTGTGAGAATCAAGCACTTTGCGCTTTTGCAAGGTATTCTTCGTATTGCGCAGGCGTGAAAGTTTTCTGTGGGACTGATGGTTAGAAGAGATGCAAGTAAGTGAATTGATCAAAACCTGTGAAAATGCATGCATCTGAGCGATTTCTTCCTTCAAAAGTTCGTTGACTGTAGCCACGACAGTGAATAGACTGATATGAAGAAAGATGTAGTACGCACTCAAACGGTGTTTCTTCAATGTCGACAGCCCTTCAAATGCCTGAAGATTTATTTAATTCTAGACCTTATGGCCACTAGGGTGCATATACTTCGCTGACAATCGTGACTGCGTAATTTTCCCCACAGCCATTGGACTGATCTTGAATCTCAAGGTACCTCACTGGAAAGGCCTTTCGTATTGAAGTTTCTAGGTCTGTAGTATTCACGGGCATCGCGAGGCCTCGACCGCAATAATAAAAGATCAACGTAGAAGATGAGAAACCCTGAGTGATCTGATAAGATTCCTGAAAGTCTAGCATTCTCTTTTGGTCACACGCTAGTGTAACAATGTGAACCAATGTCAGACGCTTCCAACGTACACCTGCAAGAGCTCCATAAGGTTGCTTTCACTTATCCTGCAATCGATAACCATGCCCATGCTCTTTTACGCCCTGAAAACTGCAATGACGTCCCTTTTGAAGGCCTTGTCTCCCATTTAGAAGGTGAAGCTCTCCTAAGGGACGCACCACATACGTTGGCTTGTCACCGTGCGGCGTATCAGTTATCAAAGTTGTATGAGCTCTCAGAAGGATCATCTTGGGAAGAAGCCAAAGCCAAACGTGCACATGTCGATTACATTGATTTATGCAGACGTTCTTTCGGATCCTCGGGCATCCAATGCATTCTTCTCGATGATGGCCTGGGTGTAAAAGAGATGTTACAGGACATATCATGGCATGACCAGTTCACTCAGAGCCCGGCCAGACGGATCATTAGAATCGAAACTGTCGCAGAGGTACGAGGGATGGTTACCCTTGTCGAAACTCTATCTTGACCTTCAATGTGCCACGAAGGACATTCTAAAAAAAGTGTTTGCAGATTACAAAGATCACAAATCAGCCTTGCTAACCTTCACGGACGAGTTGAAGAAATACCTGATCAGCCATATACAATATGGTCATGCAGTGTCTTTCAAAACAGTTGTGTGTTATCGCTCAGGACTAGCTGTTCCGCCAAGGCCATTGGATTTAGAATCACCAGAGCTTCTGACTGTTTTTGCCAATTTCTACAGCAAGCAGAAAGACTTGTCAAAAGTTCGCTTGCAGGAAAAACTGCTCAACGATTACGTCGTTCACTTGGCTATGAATATTAGTACTATCTATGATGTACCAAGTGAGCGCATATTTGGAATTACATTCAGCTACATTGTTTAATGTGCAGTCCAATTTCATACTGGTCTTGGGGATAACGACTTGCTGCTTGATTTGGCATCTCCGAAACACTTGCAACCTCTCATCAAGGCGTATCCAAACTCAAAATTTGTCTTACTTCATGCTTCTTATCCGTATACACGAGAAGCGGGATATCTCACGGCCATTCACCCAAATGTATATCTAGATTTTGGCGAAGTAAGCCCGGATATGTTTTCAAATTAACCTGTGACTCAGTGGGTTGCAGATTGGTCCTTATGTCTCAAAACATGGGCAGCGTGCGGCCATCCAACAGATCTTGGAGTTGGCGCCTACAAACAAAATTATGTGGTCCAGTATGTACCATTGTTTTTCAGCTCATACTGCCCAATGTTGTCTGTCTCTTACTAGGTGATGGATACTTTCGGCCTGAATCATATTATCTCGGTTCTATGCAGGGGCGGCAAGCTTTATACGAGGTAGACACTGTTTTTATCATGATCCTCCCACCTTCATCTGGTCTATTTAGGTTCTCAGCGACATTGTCTGCGCCGGGGAGCTTTCTGAAGCGGCTGCAGTTGACATCGTTCGAGATGCCCTGTTTCACAACGCTAACAGGCTTTACAAATTGAAATTGCAGCCCAAAGTTACCTTGAGGCAGTAAGCGCAGAATCTCGATCTGATATATTCACTGAAACCGCTTATAGGACCCTCACGAGAAGACCAGGAGGAGAAACACCACTTTTCGACTACCTGTGATGCATGTCGAATTACTGTGTACAACACCTCAACTTTCAGCTTGCCCAATTTATTGCACAAACTTGAAATTCGCGTCGTCCTTTTACTCACTGTATTGCTTTGCAATTTTGTATGCTTAATCAGTTGGCCAAGATGGCACGACAATACAAATCCAACGATATTTACTTGATAAGGTTACACACGAGCAGCTTATTTATCGACACCACAAATTCTACTCCTTTCCGTCCGCCTTCATACCGTTACCGGCTTCATAAGCATGCTGTCACGACCTGGCCCAACACCAATCCACTCAATAGGGACACCAACAGCCTTCTCGATGAAAGTAATGTAGTTCTTGCAGTTCTCGGGCAGTGCATCGTACGTCTTGATGTCTGTGATCGGTGCATTCCAGCCCGGCAGGGTGACATACTCAACTTCGACTTTCCCGAGAACGTTCAAGTCAGCTATGGTAAAATGACTAAGCTGTCAACGACAAAGAATATGACAATTCAAATGTACCAGGGAAACCCGAAAGCTCATTGCCATCGACCAGATACTTGACACCAACTTTGATCTCTGGTAGTGAATCAAGGATGTCAAGCTTAGTGAGATTGAGGCTATCATAGCCATTGACCATGTTGGAATGCTTCAACACTACAACGTCAAGCCAGCCGCAGCGACGTCGGCGACCGGTCGTCACTCCGAATTCTTGGCCCACTTCCTGCAGATGTTCACCGATGCTCTACATTTTGAACATCAGTAACCGATGGTCTTAGAATTTACCTAGGCAACTTACGTTAAGCTGCTCAGTAGGGAAAGGTCCGCCACCAACGCGCGTAGTGTAAGCCTTAACGACGCCGATAGACCTGCCAATTTGCTTTGGCGGGATTCCAAGACCAGTGCATACGCCACCAATAGTAGTTGACGATGAAGTGACGAAAGGATACGTTCCAAAGTCAAGGTCGAGCATCAACGCGTTCGCGCCTTCCACAAGTACTCTCTTATTCTGGGCAAGGGCCGAGTGGAGGAAGGTAAGACTGTCTGTCACGTACGGGCGGAGGCGCTCCGCAAGAGCCTTATATCTCACAATCTCGCCCTCTGTATCGTACTCAAAATGGCCGTAGCGCTTAAAACGTCCTTCGACGAGCTTCCTGAACTTGTCAGGGAATGCTGGGTCATAGAGATGGTGTACCCGCAAGCCTGAGCGCGATGCCTTGCCAGAGTACGCTGGGCCAATGCCTTTCTTTGTGGTACCGATGGACGAACCACCGAGTTCGGCTTCCTTCAATCCGTCGACGATCTGGTGGAAATCGAATACGAGATGGGCCCGATCAGAGACAAAAAGGCGACCGGTGCATTGCAGACCTTTTAAATTGTGGGATCAAATGTATCGCTCAAAAATAATGGAAGTACCTTCACGCTCCAAAGCCTCAAGCTCTTCAAAGAAAGATGGGACGTGGACAACAACACCGGAACCAATCAAACCTGTGCATTTCTCGTTCACAAGTCCTGCAAAAGAATTAAATCACTAGTGATTTCTCTGTTTACGTGACTGACCACTCGGGAGGAGATGGAAAGCAAATGTCTTCTTAATTCGTTCCGGGCCGACAGGGACGACGATAGTATGACCAGCATTATTTCCGCCTGCACATCGCGCACAGACATCGATGTCCGCTGCCAAGATATCGACCAACTTGCCCTTGCCTTCGTCACCCCACTGAGAACCCAGCACAACCGTGACTAGACGACGGAGATCAGATCATTTAAACAATGGATCCGACGGGAGAGCTCACCGGTCATGATGGTGACCAGGAGGGCAGCAGATCCAAAATCAAGACGTTTCCAAAGAGAAGTGGTAAGGTGGAAGTCTTGATCTCAAGCGAATTCAATCCGATAAACTGCAGCTGAAAAAATATGCCGACAAATCCGAGCCGGAACCGACGCGTCCGGTTCGGGCGCCGACCACATTTCTGTGGTTGTCGTCGTCGAGGGCTGTTCTGCACCATGGCTGTATTTCGTTCAAAGCCATGGAAGGAAACACCGCTGAATAGAACAATCAAGAAGTACCCAGGTCTTTTTGGTGTACCGTTCGTGTTGATCATCGTCGCTGCGTCGTATGGCCTCAGCACATTCACTCAGACGCGATACGACCTTCATGACCAGAAGGTGAAGCAGGTATGTATTGCATGCGGAATAAATCGGGAATGGAAACTGAGAATACGTGGTGGTAGTTGACTAAAGAACAAGAGTTGAATCTAGATAGAAATAGGAAAAAGTTTGATATCCGGGAAGAGTACTTCGTGAGTGGCATGCCTTATTTTCTTACTGGGGGTTCATCTATTGTTATACTAGCGTCTCAATGCTGTCGCGGAGGACGACTGGGAGCCCAAGAGAATTCAACGACCCAAGGGCCTTCCAGAATGGGGCGTACCTCCACCAGAACCTCCTCCCAAAAAGGACGAGTCAGACTCGTAAGAGTAGACATAGCATGTTGCATCTGTACTTATATGAACGCATACATATTCTTCTTTTAATCTCATCCAAACGGGCCGTATTGGCATGGACAACATCAATACGTGTGTTGTAGTGAGGACGATTGATAGTTGAAAGTCATCTTGACGAGGCAGGCCGTCCGTGTGACCGCGAAGAAAACTCTTCTGAGTCGCCAGCTGGAAGACCACGCCAAACCATGCAAATCAATTTGAAGATGTAATTCAAACCCGTCTATTGCTCTCGTCCTAAATAGACACACTTTAATGTAGAGACTCCTTGGCAATTTGAGCAGCGTAGGGGTTGCGGGGATCATTGCGCCATTCAGGGGCTAAAGAAGAGAAAAGTTAGTAGATGAGGCATCTGGATTACAAGGCACACGTACACCGTACACCACTGTCCTGGGCCTTGCCAACAAGGTAAAGGGTTATAGAGCCCGCAACCATGAAGGGCCACAAGGGCTTCACGATCTACACCGAGCATAGTAAGAATTTGTTCCAATCCGTTGTAAATTTAAAACTTGCGGGTGTGGGCCATTTGCGGAGTCCAAAGAAAGACATTTTATGTATCTGAAGAGCTGAATGCTGAGCCGAAGAACAGAGAGCAACAGAAGAAACGCACAGGCTCGGTGGGCAGTGGTTGTGGTATAGGTTGTCGGGGAAGACCGTTTGCAACGTCGGCGATTGACCATGGGAAAGCACTTCCTCTTTTGGAAGTAAGTGATGAGCTCTTGTCGCGTCGCTTATATTGCACAGTTACCCTTGCTGGGGACTTGAATTGACAATGTCCAGCCTGGCAGCTGTAACCGCATCTGCAATGACTGGAGCTGGCGCGGCACCTGCAGTGAGTGTCAAAGTCACCGAACAGCATTGTTGCGTGCGTGTTGAATGACTTGCTCAGTGGAGGCATTACCCTTTCTTCGACGTTGTTCCGGTGAAGGATATGCATGATCTCTCTAGTGCACCAGATATATTCAAAGTGTGTTATTTAGAGTCAATATACGTGATGTTCTTCGCCTGAACCTTTCCAGGCCACCCCTGAACTCTCTACAGTTGCTCCTTCCTCCGTTGGTACCCTAGTCGCAGACATACATGGCAGTATGCATATTCTTGACCGAAACTTTGAGTCGCTTGCAAGTTGGGTTGCGCACGTCGGTGGACGAGTAACGCACATGGTAGAACGCAAAGGTGTCCTGGTCACGCTCGGTGTACGTCCGTGTCCACAAATGTCTATCTACTTCTCATGCACATACAGGAGGAAGATGCGATACGCTCTCCTCTGTTGAAGATTTGGGACGTTGTTAATCGGGACAAGAAGACAAGCGCACCAGTGCTACTTCGCTCTGTTAAGCTGTCATTAGGGAATCGCCCGCATCCTGTGAGTGATTAAACCCTCAATGTACCAATGTGCTGATAATGACGATGAGGTATCCACTGTTGCCCTCTCTGCCTCACTAGCACACCTTGCCATTGGCCTGGGTGATGGCACTGTTCTAATCTATCGACATCTAGACCAAGCACTTACCTCCTCAAATTCCCTTACCTCCCTCCCAAAACAACGTACAATCAACGACACAGCTAATGATCCAATTACAGGCCTTGGCTTCAAGGAGCCTACCGACGACGACCCCATTTGTTCTCTCTTTATAGTGACCATCAATCGTGTCCTTTTGTATCAAGTCACAGGAAAAGGTAGCGGTGGCTTACCCTCCGTAGTAGATGAGATTGGCTGTGGGTTGGGCTGTGCAACGATGGATTGGAAAGCACACAATATCACAGTCGCCAAGGATGAAGCAATATACGTTTGTGGCGCCGAAGGTCGTAGTGCATGCTATGCGTATGAAGGTACCTAAACCCTTGTGACTTTGTCTCGTCTGATTGAAAGAATGTTTTAGGCCACAAGTCCTCGATTCACTCTCACCTAAACTATCTCGTCATCGTATCTCCGCCGTTCATTGCAAGCCCTGCTTCGATTTCAGCATCCGCCCGAAATCTCGCCGCCAAAAATCCAAATTATAATGATTCCGATGTCACGAAAGTCACTATTTTTGAGCGAGAAAATAAGTACGTGGCTTACTCAGGGACGTTCGCACACAATGTACGGGAAGTTATCTCACAGTGGGGACAAATATACATCCTGACGAGCGATGGAAATGTAACTTGACCATTGTATCTAACCCCTGCCTTCCTCTGACTGTTTCAAACAGCTGTCGTGTCTTCAAGAGAAGTCAACGGCAACAAAACTCGATCACCTATACCGCAAATCTCTGTATAGCCTTGCACTCAGTCTAGCGAAGACGCAACAACTGGACGACTCGAGCGTTGCAGATATTCATCGGCAATACGGTGATCATTTGTATCAAAAGGGCGAATATGACAATGCCATGCAACAGTTCGTCCAGACGATTGGTTATCTCCAACCTAGCTATGTCATCCGCAAGGTACGATCTTCCTCGGATTACAGGGATTTTCTTGATTGTTCTTATGTTAGTTCCTTGACGCTCAACGCATCCACAATCTCGTTACTTATCTACAAGAGCTCCACTCTCTAGGCCTTGCAAATTCTGACCACACGACCCTCCTTCTTAACACTTATACGAAGCTCAAGGACGTTGTGCGCCTTGACAGTTTCATCAAGACAGAATCGAAGCGCAATGGAGAAGAAGGTGATGAGCTACCATTCGACTTGGAAACAGCAATTCGCGTGTGCAGGCAAGCGGGTTACTTTGAGCATGCGTCGTATCTGGCGAAGAAGTACGAAAGGCACGAAGACTACTTGAGGATACAGATCGAAGATGCTGGGAATTACAGTGATGCGCTACAATATCTGAGGAAACTCGGGCCCGATGCAGTAGGTTATCCCCTCTGTTGCTATTGAGACATTGATTTACCTGCATTTCTAGGCAGAGAGCAATCTAGCACGGTACGGCCGTGCAATGCTCGAGAATCTCCCAGAAGAAACAACGAAGCTCCTTATTGACCTCTGTACAAGCTCGGGACAACTCACGGTTGAACCAGACGCCCCAGCATTCGCTGTAGCCGTACGACAGAATGCAGCCCCATCTTACTTATCATACCTAGCATTGAATCGTAATCAAGCCGTCATATCCGCTGTAACATCAGATCCCGCTATCCATCCCGCACCATCCATCGCTACTGTCCCACTCGATTCACACTCTCGTCACGAGTCCATCATCGACACGCCACAAACTGCCACCCCTCCCCCGCCCCAATCTACATCTACTCCATCGCAGCCTGTAGACCCCCCACTCATGAAACGTTTATCCCCACGGATATACTTCGCACACTTCGTTGACAATATGGAACAGTTCCTCATCTTTCTTGAGACGGTTGCTTTACGCCGATGGGGCCAGAGAGTGGGCGGCCAGACTTCTCCAACATCTAGCCTTGCCGTTGAATCCCCCCTTGACGAGGAAGCCGACCACATTGATCAAGTCGCGGTGTGGAACACGTTGCTTGAATTGTACCTTACGCTGCCCTTCAAGGATTACAAAGGAACGGTCTTGGTAAAGGCTACTCTTCGTGACAAAGCAATGGCGGTGTTGAAAAGCACTGACCTCCCATACGACCCGATGCATGCACTAATTCTCTGCTCTAGTCACGGATACACGGAGGGCCTCGTCCTGCTCTGGGAGAAGATGGGCATGTACGAAGATGTGCTCCGATATTGGATGGACCAGGACAGGGAAGGCGTGATCGCCGACGCTTCAGCGCAGGTCTTGAATCATCTCAACCGCTATGGACCTGAACACCCACATTTATACCCTCTCGTTCTGAGATTTTTCACTTCAACTCCACAGTTGTTAGAAAGACACCGAGAAGATGTCAAGCGTGTGCTTGAGTGCATTGACGAAAAGGAAATCATGCCACCTTTGGGAGTCGTGCAGGTGCTCAGTCGTAATGGAGTAGCGAGCGTGGGTTTGGTCAAGGAGTGGCTGATGGCGAGTATCAGGAATTCGCGAACCGAGATTCAGAACGTCAGTTGGCTTAAAGGTTTCTTGACTTGTTTGTTGAATCATGACTTGGTTCTAGGACAAGGAACTCATCGACTCATACCGTTTGGAAACAGCCACGAAGCTGAAACAGGTCGAAGAACTCTCCGATCCCGAACATCCTCGCGTCTTTCATGTCACAAGATGCTCAGCTTGCTCAGGGCAGCTCGACCTCCCCAGCATACACTTCATGTGTAACCACAGCTATCATCAGCGGTAAGTCGACCTCCTTCGTTCCTATACAAAACTTGTTCACAACCCATCCAAAAAGATGTCTCGCGGATAACGAAACGGAGTGCCCAACATGCGCGCGTGAACACAGTGTGATTCGTGAGATCAGAAAAAACAATGAACGTTTGGCGGACCAACACGAACTCTTTGTTTCGGATGTTCAGGAAGGAGGCTTCAATGCGGTGGCGGCGGCGTTTGGTAGAGGTTTTTTAAATATGACCAGAACATAGAATTTCTCTGTATAGTTTGATGGAAGACTCGACCCACCATTTAGTTCGGGCATTCCTGTTTCTGTCGTGACCCCTATTGTGCGGTCGTCAGACAAAGTTTCCTCATGTGGAGCGATTTGAATTGAAGCAAGTTCAAGTCCAAGTCCAAGTCCAAGTTGTACGTAGATATATGTAAAGTAAGAGATAATCATAGTAAGAAATATAGTCCATTAATTGTCCGAGAAAAAGAAAAAAGTCTGGAGAATTGAAATCCAAGAACGGTCACGTGCGTCTTCTTCGTCCACTCCGCGTCGTGGCCAGCGACCGGAAGCAATCTTGCCCTCACTCTAAAACCCCTATCCATCCCTGGGGATCCTCAGTCGCGGTCCCATGTCTCGAGTCTTGTATCCCCTCCCCCCGGAACCTAGCTAGCAGAAAAGGGGGGAAACAAATCAGCAAAGATGACTCCGTGACGACCTCTCACTTCAGCATGCTCCAAAAGCCACTATAAACTCCTATGGCACCCGGTCTCCACACCACGGCTGCTCCTAGTTAAATAATGTAAATACACTCTGTGACGGAAGAGAGGAAGGGAATTGAACGATACAAGATCGTTATTCTTTCCTCCACATCCCTGGTCCATCGTCGCGTCTTGAGTCCCCATCGATTGAATTTTGAGTCCCCTCCCCCCGGAACCTGGCTAGCAGAAAAAAGGGGGAGAAACAAGTCAGCAAAGACGACTCCGTGACGACCTCTCACCTCAACGTTCCCCAGATAATACCCTACTCAGGATACCCGGTCTCCACACCGCGGCTACACCTAATATAAGCATTTCAGATCTGCTCAAGACTGGAAAAGAAGAGCAATAACGGAACGATACAACTTCAATGTCCCTTATCATTTCCATCCCTGGTCCTGGGTCGTCCTCATCGGCGTCTTGATCCCCTCCCCCCGATCTAGCTGGCGGAAGAAAAAGGGGGGAAACGAATCAGCAAAGACAACTCCGTGACGATCACTCATCTTCACGCTCCCAGAACACCCTGCATCGACATCCGGCCTCCACACCGCGACTGCCCCTAAGGCGAAATGGTTCAGTGTAGCACAAAGTAAAGAGAGATAGAAAGGAACGATACCAGGTGTGGTAGTCTCTTTCTAATATTTTCATCGTCTTATCGAGCTTGAAGCGCGGAGAGGGGGACACGGTACGGAAAGGGGGGAGGGGAATCGGCACGAAGGTTTTCATGGTGTTGAGAATCTGGGACCGACCTCCTGAGCTTATTCTCCACCGAAAGCCGCTCGAAGTAGCGACTCACCTCTAAATCCAAGAAAGGGTGTATGGGTATTGGTTGGTGGTCCTCGCCAGCGAGAACACAACCCTTCATTCCTCATCTGAATCGTAAAACTCTTCCACGATTATCCGCCTTGGCATCTGCCTCACAGAGTGAATCCGAACTTGGAAGGCGACAGATGTCGAGCGGTCCACGAGCATCATGCCCAGACCTTCGACCAACTCTTCCGGCGAGAGAAACTTGTGAATCCGGCGTCTTCTGCGGATGCACTCGCCTTCTCGATGACCAATCGCCAGGACTCGCTTTAGGGGGCATGCGACACTGTCCACCGAACGATCGTTGTCCCCGTTGTTAAGGTAGTGGGAGGCGATGGTTTCGCGACCTGCTGGGCCTGCGACAAACCATGGAAGGTCGTTCGAGGAAGAGGAGACGTAAGAAGATGATGGTGACCAGAATCCGCATGCTGGAAGTCGTCCGTAGGGAGACATCTCTGGGAGGCGGCTGTTATCTGAGTGACACTGGTAACCTTGAGCACAATTGTTTGAGCTTTCTGTTCTTTGTTCAGATAATATAGGGGCTGGAGGAGCGACGGCGGGGTAGTACGGAGTAGGGGGGCGAGTCTGTTGGTGCTTGCAAGAGTTGCAAGGGAGGAGGCACTTTAGAAGGGAACGCCACATTGTTGTTGCGATAGTTTGTAAAATGATAAGATGAAATGTGCTTTTTAGGGGTAGGTGATGGGAGGTGAAAAAGATTTAACTGCCAAACGTGCGACGCGTCGTGCACATTATAAGAACGTGATCGCGTTTTGAAACCAACTGCATGTGAAAATATGCTATTAGGAGAGCCGCCCATCTACGGTAGGCACCGCCACAACCACTTATACGCCTCCTATTTAACCTATTTCGTCGAGAGATGGCTCGACGAGAAATAGTGTTATTTACTCTATGACCTGGGTGGCTTCGAGATCATGAGTGGAAGCTGAAGATTTTTATGTCATACGGTGATACGGACATATCACTGTGATCCACAATGCGGCACGTCGATAGCTGAGAAAACGAGCTTTATCTTACACGAAATATGGGCGTATGTATCTGCAAAAACGAGTTAATCAAGCTAAAGACTGACGACGAGTACTGAGTCTCAGGTAGTTATTAAGTCACGTGGTTTGTTATTTATGGATGCATCTATGTATGAGCGTGGCGCATGAAAATTAGATGAAGTATTTAGGAAGGGTGAGATTTGGGACCCAGGTCAAGTTGTGTCCTTAATTTTTAAAGACTTCCTCAAGATTACATCGCAGTAGATGAAAGTAAGAAGAACGACTGAGTTAAAATGACAGCTATTTGACTCTATGCATGGTAGTCGGTCGTGTACCTGTATTCTGAATTGGACTTGAGTGATGAAGAATGCACAGTACATAGCAAAGCGGAGTCGAATGACATGTGTCTTTCATTTTTGCCAACACTGCATACTTATGTGAAATATAGATGATTTCATTGAGGAACACGTTGATCGTCTTGATCAGAGGCATAGTCTACCAGCGCAGGGGCCAACGGTTGAGCTAAAGATAGTAAGTAATGGCATTGGCTGCGAGGAGGTCTTATGACCTTGTAAATCGATCAGTGTGCCACGTCGAGCGGCGTAACTTGAAAAGAAAAGTGAACGTGTGGGAAACAGTCACGTGACCCGGCCACGTCTCCCTGACACGTCAACGGTTTTTGCAGCTGAAATAAATAGCAGCGATCGACTTTTTTATAAACTACTCTCGCCCACCATGGCTCGTTCCACGACGAGACGCATTTTTTCCTCCCTTTCACTAGGGGTGTTTGCCCTGGCGGCCATTGCTTCCTTCTCGGCATCCACTGTTAAGGCTGAAGAAGCCAAGTCTGAATATGGCACTGTCATTGGTATTGGTGTGTTTTCTTATTTCTTCACTATCCAAGGAAATAAGCTGACGGGTTTCCGATTAGACTTGGGTACAACGTACGTTTCTTTTCTTTTAAATAAAACAACTGTCGTTTCACACACGTCGTAACCAGTTACTCTTGCGTTGGGTGAGTAGTCTCGTTTTGTTTTTTCTTCCTTTGTTGACATCGGAATAGTGTCCAACGTGGTGGCATGGTTGAGATCATTGCCAATGACCAAGGACACCGTATCACTCCTTCATGGGTATCCTTCACTGATGATGAACGTCTGTAAGTGTTTGTGACCGACTCTGACTTTTCCATCAGCTCATGGTTTTTTTTTTGCTCAGCGTTGGTGACGCCGCCAAGAACGCCCATCACTCCAACCCCGAAAACACTGTATTCGACGCGAAGCGTCTCATTGGTCGCAAAGTTGACGATCCTGATGTTAAACGTGATATCAAGCACTGGCCTTTCAAGGTTACGGAGAAGAACGGTAAGCCGGCGATCTCGGTCAAGTACAAGAGTGAACTCCGTGACTTCGTAAGTCTCTCCCAATCTTATACGTAGAAAAATTTTGAATTAAAGCACGGATAGACCGCGGAGGAGATATCGGCCATGGTTCTTAGTAAAATGAAGGAGACCGCTGAGGCTTATCTCGGCGAGAAGGTTACCCATGCCGTTGTCACTGTTCCCGCCTGTATGTATCGAGATTGTAATTTTACTAGCATATACTCACTCCTTGCAGACTTTAACGACGCTCAGCGTCAAGCCACCAAGGATGCCGGTACTATTGCTGGTCTTCAGGTTCTTCGTATTATCAACGAGCCAACTGCCGCTGCTATCGCCTACGGACTTAACAAGAAGACTGGCGAATCTCAGATCATCGTCTACGATCTCGGAGGAGGAACCTTTGATGTTTCTCTCCTCTCCATTGACGATGGTGTCTTTGAGGTCTTGGCTACTGCTGGTGATACCCATCTTGGTGGTGAAGATTTCGACAACCGTGTCATGGAATACATGATCAAGCAATACAAGAAGAAAACCGGAACTGACGTCAGCAAAAACCTTCGTGCTCTTGGTAAACTCAAGCGCGAAGTTGAGAAGGCCAAGCGTACTCTGTCCAGCCAACAAAGTACTCGTCTTGAGATTGAGTCCTTCGAGGATGGCAACGACTTCTCCGAGACCCTTACCCGTGCCAAGTTTGAAGAACTCAACATGGACCTCTTCAGGAAGACCATGAAGCCCGTCGAACAGGTGCTCAAGGACGCCAATGTTAAAAAGGAGGACGTTGATGAGGTGAGTAGTCCTGTATCCTGTCAACTTATGTTTGACATGTTGATATTTATCCCGTCAAGATCGTTCTCGTCGGTGGTTCTACTCGTATTCCCAAGGTTCAGCAGCTCCTCAAGGAATTCTTTGGTGGCAAGGAACCTTCTAAGGGAATTAATCCTGACGAGGCCGTCGCCTATGGTGCTGCCGTTCAGGGTGGCATCCTTTCTGGAGCCGAGGGAACCGCTGACGTCGTTCTTGTCGATGTCTGCCCTCTTACTCTTGGTATCGAGACAACTGGTGGTGTCTTCACGAAGCTCATCCCTCGTAACACTGTCATCCCTACCAAGAAGAGCCAGATGTATGTCTTATTCATTATATACCTGCTTTATCGAAGTTGACGTTTCCTGAACAGTTTCTCGACCGCTGCTGATAACCAGCCCACCGTCTTGATCCAGGTCTTCGAGGGTGAACGTTCTCTCACCAAGGACAACAACCTTCTTGGCAAGTTCGAGCTTTCCGGCATTCCTCCTGCACCTCGCGGTGTTCCTCAAATTGAGGTCACTTTCGAAATTGACGCGAACGGTATCATGAAAGTCGGTGCCGCTGACAAGGGTACTGGCAAATCTGAAAGTATTACCATCACCAATGAGAAGGGTCGTCTCAGCCAGGAAGAAATCGATCGTATGGTTGCAGAGGCTGAGAAGTTCGCCGAGGAAGACGAGGCTCAGCGTAAGCGCATTGAAGCTCTTAACTCCCTCTCGTCCTTCGTCTACGGCCTCAAGACCCAGCTCGGCGACCAGGAAGGTCTCGGCGGTAAGGTTAGCGACGAAGACAAGAAGACTATCCTCGCCGCAGTTAAGGAGACTACTGATTGGATTGACGAAAACGGCTCCACCGCTTCTGTTGAGGACCTTGAAGAGAAGTTGGCGGGTATGTTCATTTCCCTTTTTCCCTGAACGCATGATTGATCGAAATTTTCACAATGCAGAGGTCCAGGGTGTAGTCAGCCCCATCACAAGCAAACTCTACTCAAGCGGAGAGTCTGGCTCTTCCGATGAGGACCCAATTCGTGACCACGATGAGTTGTAAGTTATTGGAAGTAAGAGTTGAGTCGTATGACCGAATGGGCCGGCTTTGGTGAGGAAGGGTGCATTCCACGCTTGATGCATGATACATACGACTGCGATTCTGATGGAGTGCGTCGTAGAGAGACAGCATGAAAAGGCATACCTTCATTTTCACTGTATTGTATTACAATAAATTAGTTAGAAGGATATTTTCTCTTTCATTATATCATATGATCTTCATAACAGAAAGCATCCTATGACTGCTTGAACGACTGGAAAAAGATGGGCAAGAAACATGTATTGACACAAAAGACCGACTGACTATCACTGGAGACAATTGTAGATAGTAAGGGGAGGTGATACAATATATAGCACACATGAAAGAACACATTCAAATACAATTCGTATGGTAATGGTGGTATTCCACACTATAATGAGTTGGTAGTGACTTCACCAATCGTAAAACAAACGACGCATGATTAAGTTGAAAAAACTTTATCGAGAAGAAACTGCGTCGTCTTCTTCGTCAGAGTATGGCGACACACGAATGGCACGGTATGGCGTTTGGCGGCGCGAGGAGACGGAAGATTGCATTGGAGAGGAGCCACTGGTGTCTGAACTCGCGTCAGAGTATGACCTGGGCACTGACAGGACGAGCCGGAAGGCGTCCTTTCCGTTCAGATAGAACCGATGGAGACGTTTTTCACGGATAAACCCAAGAGACTCGTACAGAGACAATGCCGCATTATTGTCGTACTCTGTCTCGAGAACGATCTGATAAGAAAACCGACCGAGGGTCAACGTAGGCTCCAAACGAATAAAAGCAGAGGCAAACCTCGTCGACGCCATCTTCCTTCATTGCTTCAACGGAATTGCGAACAAGGGAGCTAGCTAGATAACAAAAGGGAAAAAACAGAATCCGCACCAAAGGTGTGTATCCCAGCATCTAAGACACCTGTGAGGATACGAAAGAGGGCGGGAGGGGTGACGAACCTATACCGCGTTTTCGCCAGTTCTTATTCACACTCAACATGGCTATGTATCCCCGGTTCATTAAATCCTTGTGCATCGATTGCTTGCAGACAATCACGCCGATCGGGACCTGGTCGCTGGAGTTGCTCGAGTACGCCTGCAGATCCTGTTAGCAGGACAGTAAGATGGTCAATGTAAAAGCAGATACTCACAAGGAAAGAGAGATGCGGCCTAGATATCAACATCGTCGAGCATCAATGGCTATCCGTAATGACTTGAAGGAATGAATGGACTCACCAGTGATGGAGGAAGTAACGAAAAGTGTAAATGACATAGGGCTCGCTGAGCTCGCTCTGTACGAGGTCCATAACGTGAGGCAGGTCGGACTCGCCAAGATATTTACGATACTGTATATCAGACATGGGAAACGAGATCCGTGGTTGGTGGTCAAGAACAGAACCTTGTGACGTGGATATTATATTCATGTGACAACAATACAACTCATGTGACTACCCCAAATTTTATTGGTGCGCCACTGGCGACCAGACATACCGAGATTGATGGCGGTCTTCAACTTACATCATGAACTTAGCAGGTAACGACAGTTGTTATAGACAATAGACAAGGCTATTTTCAAAGTACAAAGAAAGTGTTCAAAAGATATAGTATTCTGCATTAATCTGTATAGTGCGGGTACACGTATCCAGCAACACCCTCATAGTTATACCCATTGTTGGCGGCAGAGTCACGTTCAGAGGCGGACGTGGTATAGAAGTGATCCATGCCACTCGGGCTATAAAGACGGTAGAAAGGAACAGTACCACGGCAGCCACGGTTGGGGTAGATGTACCCGGCGATGCCCTCATAGTTGTATCCCAAGTTCTGCGCAGCCGAGTTGGCTTCGGAAGCGCTGGTGGTATAGAAGTGATCCATAGCAGAGGGACTGTAGAGGCGGTAGAACGGGGTGGTTCCGGGCTCCTGGGATGTGAAAATGTAGCTCGAGATGCCTTCGTCGGTGTAGCCGTAGCGGGCAATCGCGTTGTTGGCCTCCTGAGCGTCGGTGGTATAGAAGTGGTCGACGACTTGGCTGTTATACAGGCGGTAGAATGGGCTGGCGTCATCGGGGTTGCCACATTGAACCTAGAAGTGTTTGAGTAAAAGATCGACCACAAGAAGACGGTCACGTACGAATTGACGCGCCTCGATGCCGCTGTCGTCCGCCTCCGTAGGCAGTGCCGAGGCGACAGAGAGGAGAGCAGTAGCGAGGAGCAGAGAGAACTTCATCATGTATCAGGCAAGTCGGATGAACAAAGGATGAGTTTGAGTTTGCCATCTTTTATATACAAAGAAAGATCCATATGATAACTGATTTAAGAAGACTGCGCGTCATTGAAAACGACACAGAAGTCACAAACTGGCGTCCGACTCACTTTGTGGGAGCGGGCATTCCAAAATTGCAGAGACACGCGTAGGCCACCTTTGCCGCGTTTCCGAAACAGTCCTACAAAAAGCCCTGTCTCGAGGTGAAGTTTAGGGGATAATAGGGAGGGACGTGGAGATTGACTTGGTTAGACCATTTACTCTATTTGAGAAGAAGTACTTGTAGAACAGAACACAGAAGGATCCAGACGTGGGGTAGACAACTTTAATTGGATGTAGTATTTCCGAGAAGCCTGGCAACGCTATATAGATAACTTTCAATGCCTTCACACGGAAATGGCCCGTTTAGGAGAAGAATCGGTATAAGAGTGAGACGTCCAAAGCATTTTACCAGACTTGGGCTGCCAACTTGATATCAGGAACCTAATGAAAATCGATCGTTGAAGCAGAATAAACGAACAATCAGTGCCCTCGCTAGTATAACCATACCCAGGGGAACATTTTGACGACGTGGCGTCCAAACAGATACCGACCGGATCACTTCCGCAAAATGTGTTTCATATATATATGATACTCCAAGCCAGTCGCGTGGTGTTAAAGTGGTGCACGACGGTTCAGGACTAGAGCGGGGGTTAGCGAAACCCATGGTTCAAGACGCCTTCGTCCTTGTTTGAAAGGCGGGTATCTGACCGCACTTCGGACGCGCCAAGGGCCTAGAGGCAATCAATATCATTGTTATACGAGAACATGTCTAACGCTAACACCAGTTAAGAAAGTTGATGCTGTGTCTGTTTCTCGATAAGTCGCCGTGCTTGTTGACACTGAGGCATTGAATCTTCAAAAAACTTGGTCAAGGGATTCTTGACAGACTTGTTGTTCTCGAGATTAAAGTGATTCAGGTCCCCAACGGAAACAAAGTACACCCAAAGAGGCTGAGGAGCTCCGGACGGCAGCGTTATTAAAATAACCCTGCAGACCTTTTGAACAAATCGTAGAAATTAGACCGCGTGAAGTTTCGTTTGAGCTGGTGCGTGGTGGAAGGAAGGGCGGCCGTATGTCCTGGCGTTTCCAAAGATGACAGTCCACTTGATCGAAATACCTCCAGGACTTACTCTTCTGGGTTTGAGCTCCGCTCAAACATTTCGAGCAGCGAAATCGACAAGACGTTGCTGCAACTCGCACAAAGTCATGCAAAGTCCTCCAATACAAAAGTCACAAAACAAACTTGACACTCTCTATTCCATCACAAGAAAAAGCCAAAATCACAATCACATATCTACGACGGATAAACATATCCCGCAATACCCTCATCACTATACCCACTCCTAATCGCCGACGCGCGCTCCGACGCAGACGTCGTATAAAAATGATCAGTCCCACTCGCACTATACAAGCGGAACAACGGCACCGTATTGGGACAATTCCCATTCGGATAAATATACCCAGCAACACCCTCAGACGCATACCCCAAACTCTGCACCGCCGCGTTCCTTTCGGACGCACTGGTAGTATAAAAATGATCCGTCTGCGAAGCGCTATA
>QLOM01020195.1:0-16001 GCA_003313785.1 Termitomyces sp. MG148 | reverse complement strand
GAGTTTGAATATCATGGCGGGGCGGCCTTGGCTTCGCGATGGGTCGGCAAAAACTAAGAAAACGAGTACGTCCATTGCAGTGATGACAACCCCCGCCCATAACGGTAGCTTCGGGATAAGGAGGCAGAGACCGATGGCAGAACCTAAGAGCTCTGCCAGGTCAGTTGATATGATGGATATTTCAGATATTACATATAAAGGATACAATACAAGCCACCGAATAACACGTTTGTGCCTTGGCCTGTCGAACAGTAAAAGGCGACAATGGGACGCCAAGTCTATACTCATGTCAGTAGAGCCTTGCGTATTCTCCACGAGTGATTTACCAAGGCCTGTGATGCAGCCAAGTCGACAAGCTAATGTCTAGCGAAGTTGTCAAGACCGTCAAAGGCCGTGGAAATGCAACCTTGGAACTTGCCTGGAGAATCATAGCTCCCAGACTGGCCATGAGCAGCACAAAGAGCATAGGGCGATAGCCAAAGTCGGAACCCGCTTGGAGGTTGACGCTCCAATTTCCTCTAGAAGGGCCATAAGACGAGAAGTAAAATCCATACTGGCTCATTCATACGGGTCAAAGTACGCCACTGCACACACAATACCGATGCCGACATGTTTCCTCACATGGTGGATGACAACATGGAAAACAGAACGAACTACGAGGCCTAGTTTTGCGAGCGAATTAAGCATCATCATGCACTGAGGCTTATAGAAGGTAGACGGGGAAGAATGCACCAAGCAGCATTTGCCCATGTTGGCGGTACGGGCTCTTATTGACCCAGATCGTCGTGAATTACACAATCAGTCGACTGTTCGAAGGAAGGAAATCAATGTAATACTGGACCTTCCTCGTGCGCCAAAATGTCTAAAGATTATCGTCGATCTCAACAGGCAAAGGTGAAAAACGAGGGTTCCCTCAACGACCCTGCCGCAAAATTACATGATCCCGACTTCTTGCCAAGTGAAGAAGACCTGGCCTCTGATTCTGACACGGAAAATAGAGACTACAGGGGTATCTTCTGACTTTTCCAAGAACACTACCAAAGAATCTCTGAATATGCTATCCGAAAGTGTCGTTCACGCCGCAAAGTTGGGGCTGGAATCCTGACGAGTGTGGACATGCTGTAAATTGATCGAGTCTTGCCGATAATATGAGATGCTGCTTAAGGACCGAGATAAGGTAGCTCACGCTCGAGTCACTACTACTTTTATTATGTTTTGGGGGAAGGATCCGCAGGACCCTTGGGTCGAAGTGCCGACTCATGTCTGTGGGTGGTCTGCGTGAGTTGCGGATCCCTTTCTTTGTAAGGAGCCCGCAACGCGTCGAGTGAAGCTACAGTTGAACTTGTCATAACCCATGGCTCCGATAACCCATAATCGATGCATGATCGCTAATAACCCATGGATTTTGGCCTTCAACCAACTTGGTTAGCATGAAAAATCTGGAAATCTCCCATACTCAAAAACCCATGGGCCTGGAGGGGTTCATAACCCATACGTTACCAATGAATTTGTTGATTGCCAACAAAACCATGTGGAGCTGATTGCCTCTAGTGCGCGGCGCTTAGTCACCACTACTTTTGAATCAGCCGACAAAAAAACAATTCTTTTTGCAACGACAATACAACTTTCGGTTTTGCAACGAGTTGCACCAGCCTTAAAAACCCCTCTTGTGAGAGAACTCGGTTCTTCGTGAATCTGCGAAAATGAGAAGAAAATTTACGTAAGTACTTTCGCGAACGAGTTAAATGCCGTTCCGGTTTATTCCGGCCGAAGACACTTTGGAATATCCATGTGACAAGAAGAAAAAAAGTCACAGTGTTTGCCGAATCCCGCAATCACAGGCCTTGGTCCCTCGCACGACCATCATATACTCGATTTCGCCTTTTATCTGTACAATCAGCTCCAGGACTTCGATACCCATATTCCTTTCTAATGCATTTCTTTTCTCAAGCATTCAGCTATGAGTGAGCTCCTCCTTTCTCAAATGTCATTTGACTAACCCGAGTTCGGTCGCCAGGCATCCATGGTCTCATGTGGTCATTGGAATGTGGCACAAATACCCAAACCCTAAATGTTCTCACGTCGTCAGCATAGACGTTGTCGACCGCTCTGTTGACCCGAAGACTGGAATCATTAGAACGGAGCGTATCTTGGGTTGTAAACAGAAGGCACCGAGCTGGATCGTAAAGGTGCGTCGATTGTTAAACTTATGTAACCCGAATTGTTTTCTAACACTATACCAGTTGTTTGGTGGTTCAGAAGATGCATTTGTGCGGGAAATATCCTTCGTTGACCCTTCGACACAAAATGCAACCATCACCTCCGTCAATCTTTCGCTATCGCAATTTGCGACATGTTTTGAGCGTATACAATATTCGCCCAACTCTCCTTCACGAACAAATTTTTCTCAAACGGCAGAAGTACAAGCACGAATGGCGCTATGGAGAACAGCTGCAGACAGGCTTGAGCGCTGGCTGGTACAACGCTTTGAACAGAATGCGCAACTTGGAAAATTGGGCTTTACTGATGTCCTACGAAGGTTATGGGAGGAGCGACAAGTGCAGGCGGCACATTCATAGAGTCATCATTATTTCTCGTTTGTTTGGGACACGCACGACCTAGGGATTCTCCCTTGTAGACTTTAAAAAGGCTCTTTGTCGGTGCCTACTTGTTACAGGCACAAGCACTTTCTTCTGCATCATCATCTGTACTACCTACATGACTCGTAATACTAGATTTTAAAAGTACCCGATTCTCTGTTGCGAAAGTGGACTGCAATTTGTTTGTCACGCTCGAGTGACTCGGGGTCACAATCTGATCCATCGTCTCTACTGTCCGTTCGTCATCGCATTCGAAGCGTCCGACTTCGTTTCACGTCAAGATCAAGCTGAGCCAGTGTCATAAAGTTCCATAAGGACACAGAAGAATCATCTGCCTCTGGCCAGCCTGGGTCCTTCCTACCACCATCCAAGGAGGTTTCCTGTCTGAAACCCTGTATGCTCCTCTGAGGATGGATGAGCTCCTTCACCACTGCCTTCGCGAGCTTTCCTTTGACGGCGACCTAGGTATGGGCCCTTATCACATGACGCTCCTTTTTCAAAAATTTGTCCCGCACGGGAGTTCGAACCCCACTCCTGTCAACTTACCTTGTCTGATAATTCTGCCCAGGTTGCAATGTATCTAGACTGCGTGATTTCATCATCGATTTTTATGCCCACAACGGTACCCCGCAAAATCCTGATGATGCCTTCTGCGCTTTTGTCTGGTCTCTCGTCGCACAACAGCCAACTGTAAGGATCGGCACTGTACCTCCAGGTGTCACCTCCGAAGTGTGGATTGCGCCACAAACTAGTGCTAAACGTAAGGCGAAAGCAAAGGGCGAAGAGCACGTAGAAACAAAGCCTACTCAACTTGACATCGTTCCTGGTTCTCGAGATCGGCCCCTCAATGACTTGCAAAAAGAGTACGGTGACAAGCTCCGAATAGCTGTAGATCCAGATGTCATCTATTCTGCCATCACAGGCTCACATATACGAGTTCGTCTTTCATGTGCGCTATTATCACTTCACTGATTTATGTCGCAGTTCGCGAAACTCAGTCCGATGGTTTACTCTGCACTGCAGATCATAACGCGGGGTCGAGATAACGGAGTCACTGTCGTTGAGTTGGGCCAGCAATCTAAATACGACCAGAAGACTTGTTTTTATCTCGTCAGACAGCTGACGGAACTAGATCTCGTGTAAGGCGTCCTTCATTTGTACTAAGATGTTCGATGCTCATTTTGAAAAATTTCAGTGTCAAAGTTAGACGCGGGGGAGTCGGCACTCATTTTGTTATTCATCGACACTTTTTCGATCGCAGTCCGCATTGGAAAGCTATACGTGAGGAAGAAAACCAGGCTGAAAGTTCACAAAACAAAGTCGCTCCAGATGCGACGATAGATTTATATGAAGAGGAAGAAAGAAGCACAGATGTTCAATCACTCGACTTTACTCCTATCGATGCCCGTCATCTTTCAAGTCTGCCCCTTATTCGAGGTCGAGTTGTGAAATTGCTAAAAGCTTCAAAAAATCAAATGCACGCATCAAATAACATGCTAATAACTCTTGTAAGTGAGCAACTCAGTGTTTCTGTCTCTTGATCTTACCGGTCACAAAAAGGGATTTGCCAACCCGACTAAGACAGACCGTCGCTTTTTCCAGAGTAGGATTCGTGAGATGATACAGCAAGGCGTGATAGAGAAAGTTGTCGTGCCAAGTAACAAACGAAAATCGTTCAATGCCTCCGTCAAGTGTTTTCGTTTAATTTCTAAGGATCGAACTGGGGGAGATGACGAGGATTTTGTCGTGCAGCCTCAAGACGGTGATGATGACGAGAAGGAAGTCGGTCAGCCATTTCAATCTTATATTGTTGTAAAAGAAAGTTGATTAAAATTGTCTGCAAGGCGAGCAAAGCGGCGTCAAAATGAACATCACAATTCACAAACAGATTTTTGACTTGCTTGAAGAATCAGGCATAGTTGGAATGACCCTGAACGTTAGCCGTTCTCTCGCGCACCTCGATCTAAACTTATGTCATACTTAGGAACTTTCCGCCGCCCTTTGTCAATTTGACAAACGGACCATCGAGTTACTTCTTACAAGGGCAGAGAAGTTCCCTCCTCCTTCTCATCTCAGTGATCTCGGCATTTCAGGCCTAATGGAGACCAGTGGCAGAGAGCGCCGACATCGGTATTTCACTGTAGCTTCATATCGCCAGCTTCTTGCGAAGGAAAAGTTGGACAACAGTAGTGCAGGCCGCAGCGAAGTTGATTTTTCCAACGTCGGAAAATTTTTGTCCGTGGATTCGAATTTGTTCTGCAAAAATCAAGACGCATTATTCCGGTATCAAGACTCCTTCAAAGAGAGTGAAAAATCATCGGGAAAAAAGCGCCCCCCAAAAAATCCCATTCTTGCCGATGGGACAGTTAAACAGGGCAGACCGAGAAAATACCCTGTTGGAGAAGATCCCAAATCAATTCAGAAACAGGCTAAAAAGAGGAAGTTGGAAGCTGCCCTCGATGAAAATGAAGATAATGAGCAGCCAAGCAGGAAGAGACGGTCGACCGCGATTGAAGAGGCTGGTATGTCATACGAAAAAGTGTCTCCATCGCGGCCAATAATCAGTCATACAGAGTCGACACGTGAAATTCCCAAGACACTTAAGAAACGTGGTCGACCGCCAAAAGGGAAACAAAAAGAACTGGATCAGCCACAAGAAGAGACGCCTACACTGACAAAGCAAAGAGGCAAATCACTCAAAGCCGCTTCTCATGCTGCGGATAAAGTCGCTCTTTCTGCAAATAAGCGCGCGTCGGCGCGGAGGAACGGAGCTACGACAACGGACGGAACTCCCTCACCCTCAAGGAAAAGGGCTCGAATGAAGCCTGTCAATAAGGATGCTGAGACCACCCTCACTGGAACAACTTTAGGAGAGGGAGCCGCATCTGGTCCGTCCAAACGCACCCGATTCGCGTCTGATCCCTCTGGCGACCTCGAGAACTCAGTCCTTGTCATTGATCGATTCGTTTCAGAATCTTCGCAGATTGCATCGTCTAATGCACATATTCCTACCCAGTCTTCGGAATTACCGACACAGCAGCCATCCCCAGGACAGCCACTCTTACAGCAGCTGGTACCTTCACAAGCGTCTTTATCCCATACAGATACAGAACTGTTTCAAGTGTTGTCCGCACCTTATGCACAATCAACTAGGCTTCAGTCCACGCTCCCTGTCTCTGAAATTGTACCTAGCGATCGCATTTCTACCTCTCAAGTACCTCCTCATTCGGATACAAGCGAGGTCACCATTGATCCTGCACTTGCGGTAGACGCTTTCGACTATGCTGAACAAATCCATCGCGGTACATCCGTAAGTCATCTCGTCGTTTTCAAGCATAATCACACTTGTATCTTTTCATCAAAGGGCATTGATCCTCTTCCGATACATATTGAGAATGCAAGACATGAATATGCACCTCGGGCGTTGATAAGTTCAATGTCGACATCTGGAGAGAACGTGCAGGAATTATCTTCAAGTGCTGATAGGATCCAGGCAGAGGATGGACCCATGGAACAAATGGTTCCAAAAGGAACACGCGTTAACGTTTCTCATCTTCGACGAGAAAATGAGCTATATCGTGTCGTTGAGAATATGGGAGGGATTGTCAATATCCAAACGAAGGATTTCTTTGAAGAACACATTGCTCTGCTGGAAGTCATGACAAAGGCAGGTGAACCGACTAGCGCTCCTGCGGGTACCAGGACGGACAAACGCACAGCGGTGTCGACCTTTAATAACCTTGAGAAAAAGGGCCGAATTAAACAGCTCAAGACTTCGGTAATGACTCACACAGGTGTCCAGCGTCCAGCTTGCATTGTATACCTGCCCACTATTTCGCAAGAAACCTTGAATACTTTCCTTGCCGAATTGTCGCGTGGCGTTCAATCTACTCCACATCCAGGAAATTTTGTTAAAATCGATGAACATATGGAGTACGGGGCCGATCCAACTTCTATATCTAGAGGGGCCCTTCCCTTACAACTATTGCAAATGGAGCAGCCAGGTGATAATCGCAAGGAGCGGTGGAGTAAAAATGTTGCTCGAGCTAACCAGCTCTTCTCCTATGATGACCCTGTCATTAGAGATGTTCTTCTGACGGAGAGGACGACGCTGGCCCAGTTATATGGATTCATTGTTGGCAAGGCTGTCCGCTGCCGACAATTACATCTATTCGCTCTTGATGCCTTTGAAAACCGAAATCCATCTTCAAATATTATCTCGCACACAAAACGAATTGTAGATCTCTCGCTTTTCGTCCATGACATTCCTCTCGGTCTTTACTGCTCCTTGGTGTCGTCTCTGTCCCACAGTGACGAACTGGATAAGTTTATCGCGACTCCAGAGGGTCGACAAACACTTGTACGAGATCTTCCTCCTACTATCAACAGTTCACTCCAAATCGGCCGATCTCGTGCCCGTTCCAGGTTTCTTGATATATTAGAGACTCTTCGCGCTCTAAAGCTAGTAACTCCACTTCAATCCTCCAAATCCGGCAGGCCATGGATAACTTGTGAAGAAATCGAGGGTAGACCAAACACTTTTGACATAGCTTCCGTTGAAGGTTGGACAATTAGCACTCCAATGGCTGCCCCAACATATTGGCATTTCAATGATATTGCACCAATACATGTGTGGGCCGCATCTGAGACATCTCCTCCTTTTTGGCAGGACGTTGCCGTCGAGTCTAGTACCGACGCCAGAAACTTTTGGCGCCTACTCCAGGAAGCATGCACTAAGATGGATATCATGTCCACAAATGCATCCAGCGCTACCGGTCTGCAGAATGTGCCTATTAGCGTTGCACGGTCACTCCGCCGTCATGTGTCTTGGAACTCAGAGTATATTCTAACATGGCATCAAAGTCAGTATCTCAGACAGTTTGCAGATGCAGCTACAGGGAATACTCCTTTGCAAAATGGCGATGAAGGAGTAACACAAATCGAGAAAATGTCATGGGTTATCAGTGCGCCACAACAATCTGTTAGAAACTTCTTCCACGTTACCCACGTAAAGTTTCTGAGGGACAAAGAGAAACTTCGCAAGAAGGCTGCGCAAACTTCCGTTGAGAGGAAGGCTAAACGTGCTGCCGCTACAAAAGCATCGCTTGTGAAAAAAGCCGCTGACGCTCGTCAGCTCAGGGAAGAAGAATGGGATAATGTGATGCGACGCCTCTACCCGACCCCTTTGGAATCAGCCGCCGATATTCGTATACGTCGAATACGAGTTCGTTTCCTCCAGGCCGGCTCTATAAAGGACCTTGGTAAATGGGAGGATGAAATCAACGAGGCTGTACGAGAGGCCAACATGGTAGCAAAGAAGGTCCTAAAAGGCGCAATACGGCGGACTTTTCCCACCAGGACTGTACCTGTTCCAGTGGACCCCGTGCACTTATCTGCTGTCGCTAATCCTCCTGAAAAGTCGGTAGAGCTTCTAATTGCTATGCAGGGACCCCCCCTTTCACCGCGTCAAGACAAGGTCAAGCGAAAGCGTAAAGGGAAGAACGTTGAAGGTTTGTTTTCTTTCGATCTTCGTTACATCGGATAACGAAGTACATCTCTGTAAATGAAGCCCCGGAGCCTAAAACCAGGACATTGCGACGCCATCGATTCCAGTGGAACCGTGACTATGAGGAACTTGCTCGCGATGCTTCTGCTATCATACGTGCACGATGCCGCAACCTACCGAGACTCGACTGGGCGGCGTTTGAACAAGTATTTCCCGCTGTTCCTCGGAACACCGTACGTCAGCGTCTCGCACATATCCGAGAAACGCCAGGAAATGAAGCGTATCTTAACCGCCTTGAAGACAGGTGGTATGAGATTTGGATGCAACATCGAGGTACTCAACTTCTACCCGACGACGACCCCATCAGTGCGAACAACTTCAATCTCATCAAACACATCGAATTTCTGAGGCAGCACGTTGATAAAAATGCTTTGTATGTACCCCATCGTCTGCAAGCATCTCAGTGTTCTCACTTCTGCACAGACGCGTCGGTTTCGCTCAGCCGAAAGAAAGTGCTGGAACAGCACTTTCTGCTTCGGTTGATTTGCTTCTGGCTGGATATGACATCGTTGAAAGCACACTCAATGTTCCATCTTGGGATTTTGTTTGGAACGCGGTTGTCGAAGAAGGACGCGAGAAACAAATGCTTCGTCAGCCATTTCTCAAGACGCCAGAAGAAATGCCTCCTGTTTTAGAAGCTCCTTCCGAGACTGTTTCTTTGGCAGAGTCTGCGCTGAAGGTGAGTTTACAAGCAGACGACAGAGCCAGTCTTCCTCATTGATGTTAGGTGACCCTTGGTACTCCGCATGAATGCTATGACCCAGAGCTCGGGTCCACACTTTTACATACTATAGGAGAGCATTATGTTTCTGTCGCGACTAAGAATTTACTTAGCCGTGGTGTTCTCTCCAAATTAGTTCGAGATCCTCAGAAACAGAAGCCCGGGAGGCAGCTTAAAATCTCAGAAGGGTGATTGTTCATTGACCTCCTCGTGCTATCAATCCCTGATCGTCTGTTTTTGCGTCAGCAATCAAAATGCAACTGGAGGGTCAATCCCTCGGGAGACTTATCAAGATGCCGCAGCTCTTGAGGAGCTATCATTACAAGATGGCTCATGGAGAGAGTGGCCGCTTACTGCTTCAGATGGTGATTCCGCTGCTCTTATACAGCTTGTATCCGAGAGTAAGGTGAGCCTTATCCTTCTTTACGCTACCTTTGTGTTCCTCAACCCTCTCAAGGTTGAGTTCAGAGTGGACACATCTCATGCTCAATCATGTCGCCCAACTCTCGACTGGAACAGCAAGAAAGCAGGTTGGTATCCATCGATTTTTTTTTTTGATTATCATCCAGGCTAAAAGACGGTTAGATGATGACCAAATCGAAACGGCAGTGCATGTTCGCACAGTCGGCACATCATCACAGCTTCAGCAGATCCCAACTCCGGAGTCATCGCCAACGCAAATAACATCGAGTTTACCTAGTGAAGTGAATCCCGCCCATGGTCAATCTGTTGACGGAGGAATCGCGTCATGCAGACGATTGACGAGCACCGGGATGGCTGACTGTATGGTCTGTCTTGAGGAAGAATGGACGTCTTTTAACGACGGCCTTATCCCTGAAGAAAGGGAATTAGCAATGCATATACTGACAATTGTTCGACATGGTGCTGAACACGGTGTCACCAAGAATCAGCTACGTGTAAGTCGTATTCGAATGTGACAAAGCAAAACCTCAATTTTGATATGTTCTTGGAGGCAAACACCAATGTTGCCATAACAAGTGGACGACTTTTTTCCATTGTCAAGAGGATGACAGAGTCATCCGTCCCAATGTTATTCTGGGCCGGGTACTCATCATTGGTTCTGATTTCCTCTGCATACATAAGAAATTGGACCATACTTGTCTCCGAGAACCCCGCAACAAGGATCTTCCCTCGGCGCTGGCTCGATATATCGGGCCGCAAGATTGTGGACTTTTGGGAAGCTGCTTTAAAGGCGGTAATGGGGATTGTTGTATTTCGCCCAGGTATAACACAGGTTTGTCTAGGAGCAGCCTCTACCGATTCCACATTGTAAACACTTATTAGGCCGAGCTTCGATGGAGATTACGATCAGTCTATGACAGACAGGAGATTGGCGACTTAGTCCGATTTCTTGAAGAAGATGGATTCCTCAACGTGCGAACTGATCTCGCAATTGAATGGAACAACTTTAACGTGGCTGTGTTGGATGATCGAGAAGAGAGAGGAGTATTTTGGTTCTCGGGAGAGAAACACTGGTATCTAGTGTAGACAGATGGTTTTGGAGCATGTGCAATTTGATAGTCGTAACGGCAAGTACTACTGATTCCACAAGTTCTATCAAGCGACCACTGGTGGTTGCGATGATGAGAAATAGCCATTCATTGATGCAGCGTGGTAAAAAGATCATCTTTGTTCACTAACTTGTCCCAGGGCCTCTAATTTCTTTTCTCCTTCTATCCTCTGTCTCCAGGCTGGTCCATTCACGACTCCGTTGTTGCAGCTCGACGACGTTCGCCTTTGACGCCCTAGTGGTTTTGCAGTCTTTACTCTTGTTCCGTTTCCTTGAATAGCCATGTAATGTTACGATCGGCCTGGCTACTTACTTCATGTTTAACCTCTTATACAGTTGTGAGCATGCGTGCCAAGCAGTTGTGGAATTCTGTCAAAGCAAGTACAAGACTTGTGGTGCGTTCTTCCTGGTTTGAGTTGTGTAGAAATTGAATATACTATAATAGTGGGACCGGATCACCTTCTCTAAGCTCACGATCGCTTACTTCGCCTTTTCACTCGTTCACTTTGCTATCCAACTTTCGTTTCAAATCAAAGCTTTCGCTATCAACGCTGACGCAGCTTTTCTTTTGCGTGATATTGTGGTGAAAGGTAATGCCGTCAATAATAGTCTTCCTATCCTCCGTGGCGACAGCCTGTTTATGTGTTCATGGGTCCCAAGCAATCTCGATCTTGATGACCAGCATTGTCCTGTGGTATGGAATGGGATAAAGGGTGGAAATATGGTTAACGTCGAAGTCAAAGGAAGTCCTTTATCCACAACCTCAGGCATTGTTGCAACACTTCCAGAAAGTGTTACCTACTCGGCGTTTATCTGGCCTTCAAGTGATCTCCCTCTACCAACTTCTTTCCCTTCAAGCCCGACTCCTAGCCTCCCCGTTCGGTCCAATGCTATTGCTTCTGCTGCGATTGATACTATTAATCCTCCGACACCAACCATCCTTGTCAGATCAGCGGCCACTAGTCCTTCTACCCTTGATAACGACTATGACGATACCGACGACGATAATGTCCATGAAAGTCACGAGGTTTGTTTAAACTTCTTTTTAGCCAGAAAGTCTGTCTGAGGCAGCTTCAGCTATTCCCGCGAGATTTCCCTCGGATTCTCACTCAACCAGGTACCGTGGACATTAATGTGATGGGCTTTGAGGCCACCGACTTGAGTTCAACGTGCGTTTGGGCTCTGTATTGGCCCGTATCTGTGTAGGTTGAACACGCATTCGAAATGCAGTCCTGATTCCCTCTGACAGCCTTCACGACACCATCCGTGAAGACATCGTTTTCATTGCATTCCAGTTCTGGGTACTTGGCATGTCGGTTGTCGCCCTACTCAACGAATCAATCCCTCATATCTTGGCGTCTCTTGTTACCCACATGATTGCCACCGCTTGGGCAGCCTTCCAAATTGCACACACTGCGAATTTCAAGGCCAACTTCAGTCGCGTCATTACGAACGGCGCGTGTGGCGGTGTATCATTACTTCCTAGTTATTGGCATGATAGGAATATTGCAGAGTGGACAAGCCTTGCCCTTAACGTTCTCGCTTTACTGATATCCGCCTTCCTAACCTGGAAACTTTTCAAGGTGATTCTTTCCTTTGGCAGTCATCAAAGCCCTGTCTAATCATTAACCTGGATGGCAGTCCTTTGGATGGCAGACGTTCAAGCGCGTTGGAGCTTCGTTGACTATCAATCGCATCTACAAGATTGTCCTCACTTTGTCCATCACCATTCAACTATCCGTGTTCTTTATGGCGGTCACGGTTTCTTTGTGGATCGATCAACTATTCAATAGTGCGATCGGTGACTTAGTCGACTTTGAAACCTTGTACAAAGTATCTTCTTTCACTACGCTTGTGGTAGGCTCAATTATAATCCGTTTGTCGTTGCTAATTTAATTTTACTCAGTTATTGGTTCCATGGTTGATGACGGTAAGTTCATGCCTGCGGGTACCACTTATCTCCTCGTCTTATCAATGATTAGGGTTGGTTTGCTGTCCGTCGAGAGCTCCGTATGCCAATGTTTATCTTTCTGGTCCTGTCCATCTTGTATCTGGGAGGGTGGAGTGTCATGTTCTTCTCTACCACATTCCGCTGGGCTTTCGTGACATGGAGGTTCTTCAGCATTATGGCAGTCGCATCCGTCCTCCTCACCGTCATTTCGCTGGTTCTCGGTATTGTCTGTCGGTATAATTTTGGCAAGGGTTTGCTTCGCTATCGTAAGCTCATCAATCCCAGAAACACTGGCAATAATACTAAATACCCGAAAACAGTCGACGTCCAGCAAAAGTTCCCTGACGATGACTTCCGTTATTACGATCCAGAGGAGAAGATTGACTTTCCTTCAAATGAAAAGCTCATTCCCACATTTGCTGCTGCATTCGGTCAAGGATCTGAGCTATCGAACCCCAACATTTTCCAGGGTCCACGATTCTTCGATAGCTCGGCAAAGCCCTTTGAATCTCCAGGGACCTCCCCAGTAACGCCGCCGCCAAATGCATATACTATAGGACGAATTTTGCCCAATGGTTCATCTTACACTGATGACTATGGCAGCCGAATCATGAGAAGTAACATGCGTTCAAGTGATCAAAGTTTTGAAAGTCTGGCCAGCTACTATATGTATAACAATAGGGGTCATAGTCTACCAGATAACCAAAAGCGTTGGATTATAGAATGACAATGACCTATTACATGTTTACTGGATCTGTAGTCTAGTGCACGCAGTCTTTTTTTTTTTACAACGTAGCTACATTTTCCTGCTCTAGATGAGAGAAGGCGGTTTTCTGAACCTGCCCTTTGTTTTGGGGACCGATGACCTGTCTGAGAAATATTGAGAGCAAGAGAGCAAACGATAACGCGTCCCATGAAAGCGAAGATAGGGTTCAAAGGAGGGTTTGAAGAACTCAAGTACATAAATATTGGTTGGTGTGACAATCCCAAGGCAAAATAACAAAGTAGGTGCAGGTAAAGTACATACATGTGTGTGAGATGAAGTGTGATTGTCCAGATGTTAGAGTTCTAATAGACCTCATCGTCCGAAGGAAGGGAGAGAGGAGGGGGAGTCACCGGTGATGCTCGCGTTATCTCTTCGACTTCCTTTTCTTGTATGATAGCAGCTTGCTTAGCCACAAGAGCATTCTCGAACGATTCGTCTGAGGGCATGTGTACGGGTGGGCTGTTGGCTCTTTCCTCCGCCTCGTAATTCTTCAGCACTTCCCTGAAGTCAACCATCCATCGGTGTTGCAGGAGTTCTGACGCAGTAGGCCGCCTCATGGGGTCGATGATTAGGCATTGTTTGATAAAGCTGATGCCTACTTCACTAAGCTGACCGGGCTCAGGTAACGGAGGATGCTGAGTTGCAACTCCGATATGAAACATGATTGCCCTGCGGGATGGCAGTAAATCTTAAGACAGCGCCAAGTAAGACGACATACCATTCATTATCAAGGTTACTCCATGGTTTTTTGCCAGTAGCGCACTCTAGGACGACACAACCCAGAGCCCATATATCCATGGCTCCTTTCCGACCACGTTTATCGTTCTTGATAATTTCTGGCGACATATACATAGGTGTACCCGTGAGACTATTGTTCATCGCTACATTGAAACTGGGATGTCCGTTCGAAGAAGGTAAGGCATCAGGCATCCGGCGTGACCGCTGCATAGTCTTCTGATTTTTGGCTAAGATCTTCGCCGCTCCGAAATCTACGAACTTGATTACCCCTAGGTGATCAAGAAGGATATCTGAGAATCCAGATGTGGGTTTTGTTTCGACAAAGAAGATTTCAAAGAAACTCACTATCAGGCTTGATGTCGCGATGTATGACTCCCTCTTTATGGAGATACGCAAGGCCCTCCAGCATTTGCATCGTGTAAACTTGAATGATATTCTCGTCCTCTATCTTTCCATGATCGAGTAGCGCGGCCAAACTGCCACCTTGACAATATTCTTCGAAAATGTAAACCTTATCGCGATGGACCTCGATGCCATAGTATTCTACGACATTTGGATGATGAAGCATCTCCATAACGACAAGCTCTTCCCTAATTTGCGCATAGAGAGTGGTTAAATACGACAACTCTTGAAACTTGATCTCTTTAACGGCCATGACAGAACCTGAATCCAAGTTGACAGCGGTGTAGACGGAGCCAAACGCTCCTGCACCGATAAATTTACCCTGTCGCCAACGAATGGCAATGTTCGAACTTGAGGAGGCCAGAAACACTAGTGACCTGTCCTCGGGTCGGTCATCGTCAAGAACACGGCCAACAACTCTGTGTTCCTCCCCGATTGAAGCACGAGATTTTTCCACTTCTTGAATAGACTTTGTAATTTTTTCCCAAAATAGTCGAGTGCTTGCATCCAAAAAAGCCATGGAATCATCGTCTTCGATAGATGAAGATTTGGAGAGTGTACCTTCATCGTCAAGAAGAGCATCTGTCACCTGCTGTCTCTGCTTTTCTTTCTCCTTTCGCGCTTCAAGCGTGGATCTTGCTCCAAGAATATCGAAGTGTCCCTGCAGGAAGGTCGCGCAGCTACCAACTTTGTGTTTCAAAGTTTCGAATTGCTCATCTGGCAGCTGAAGAATATTACGTTTTAATCTATAATAAGCGAACTCCAGTGCGTTTACTGCCCATTTGAATGTTCGGCGATCCGTATGTTCACAATCGTCGCAGATGAAGGAAACCCATGATATCGCCAACTTAATTAGAAGACGATTAAATTTGGCTAGTACACTGGAATCCATGTAACGTTGCGCATGTTGTCCGTGTTCTGAAGCGAACATGTACCAGTTTCCAAGGAGCTCTTGACAACCGTTCGCCGAGCGAAGAGAGTTACGAACGTGATGTACCGAATCTACAATCGACTCCGCAAGTCGATTTGTAGCTCGTCGAATCTTTCCCAGCTCTTTATTGACGCTAGGAAGATGAGCCTGAGATTCGGTTAAACAAGTAAGCGGGCCAATCACTGATTCAACAGCTTCTCCATCCTCATCGATAGGCATAAAAACATCTGCAAACACCTGTCTTGCAAGGAAGAGCCGTCGTTGGGGACCATCAGCGATGAGCCTCACCCGATTATCTTTTGCGTCGAGGTCTATGCTCGGGATATTCAGAAGCATGACTCGGCCGTTCCAGATGTAGTGACTGCGGGGGGACATGATTAGCAAGTACTGAGGATCGTCTTCATCTTCATAAGCAGTGTTGTACGAGAGGCGGCTGTTTTCGTCACTGGCTATCTCATCGACATGGAAAGCCTCCGTAAGGAGACGTCGAATGGAGTCTGGGCGATCGGAGAGGGAATTGGAGGCGACAACATAGATACCCTCCTCCTCTAGTGAATGAGTGTAGACAAGAAAGTGATTGCTTTCTATCAGTGCTGCTACAAACTGATCAAGAGGGATACCTTCCAGGTCATATTCCGCAGAATTACTGAAACGTTGGGTTAAGACCCTGCAATATAAACAACTCAATAAAGTTATCGGCACTGCGCAATGACTGATGACTGTACCTCGCAAAACGTTGTAGTTTGCGATACCTTAAACGTACACTATCTAAAATCTTGCCGTACCAGCCTATAG
>QLOM01020155.1:0-16550 GCA_003313785.1 Termitomyces sp. MG148 | reverse complement strand
ATGTACGGGGTGTGGCCATTCAGACGAATACGACGTTGAGTAGTTGCCGAGAGAGGGACGTTAGGCCTGGGTTGGGCATGAATCAAGCGTTCGTAAAACTGGACAGACGAAGAAACTCACTTGAGCCAATGGAGGTAGGTACGGAATGACTGGTTCTCCTCGTCTGGGACATCTAGTTGGTTTCGAGTTATTCACGAGGCCGATGGAAATAAAAGGTCAGGACTTGCCTGGGTCTACGAGTAACATAGTGTAGAGCCTCGTGTCGGTATGGAATACATTTGCATAGACATTTGGTGGCTTGACAGTCTGCAGCAGTCTTGGAAATTTAATGCAAGCTGAATACTAAAAAAGAACGTGCCTGGTCGGGCAAAAGGAAGGTGCCTGGTTCAACGGTCGTGTGCAACTTTTTTGAGGCCAAGCGCTCCCGAATGGTCGTATTTGCCACTACATGGACATCTATTGTGGGGTGGAGATTTGGCAAGACGTCTGGAATGACATGCATTTGGTGCAGACGCTCCATCTACACAGAAATAAATTTTCTGAAAAGAGATCTTAGAAAAGGACTGACGAGAAGATCCAAGTCACCGTCATTGCGCCACTTTTGCTCGACAAGATGTCGGTGAGCTGGGTCGGTCATGTCCGCTGCATTCGCAATGAGCACCCACCCTCGTCGCGAAAGAAAATAACAAACCCATAGCATTGGCGACTTTCCACCTGACGTCAGGTAAATTGACCCGGCTCTGGACCTCTATTATCTTGAGCTTCTCCCTCTTTTTCTCCATCTCCGCCTCGACATCTTTAGCTCCTTCACTTCCCCATCCGCCGAGCTCCGCGACCTTCGCCTCGAGGGCCTTCACCTCCTCACGCAACTCGGCTGCTTGATGTGTGAGAAATTTGCCGTCCCGGTGGATGAGCTGTAGCGCCAAGTCATATGCGGGGATGACGCCTCGCCCAATCGGCCGGTTCCACTTGCGTGGGTTGGCGAGGGAGATGTCAGGTCGTTCTGGGGGGATGGGTGCGCGCCTACGACGACGACCTTTGGTTTTACTGTCGCTCGCGTCTGTGGTTGCTACAGTGATGGAGGCAGGTACAGGGGAAGGTGAAGGCCTGGGTTTTGCTGGTTTGGTGGTTACGGAAGCCGGTAGGTGAGGGGTTGTGTCAGCTGCTGGAGTCGTAGACTGTAGCGTTGAATTTGCACGTCGAAAGAGAGCGGTGGACGGGACTCGCACTCTGCACAGAGCCAACATCGTCGCGACTGACTTTTGACGCGTTCGCCAGAAACGAAATTCAAAAATTTGGATGGTTATTTGTTTTTATTTGGCAATTTATTGTCTGCTTTTCGTTCAGAGGCACTTTAATTATCATTAACGCCAGAGATGGAAAGGAAAGTTATTCTAGGTACATATGTACGAGAGAGTACAAGAGTGATTAACCAACGCACGGCGCTCTAATTATGGCCGCACGCAGGTATAAGCGAGGAAACAAGGATGGCATGTAATAATGGTAGATGGAGATGCGAGATACCAGCACGGCAACTATAAGAGGAGGTGACGCATGTGAGGGAGAACTGTGGTATATATGGGACAAGAAAGCAGACGACGAGAGCGATGCAAAATATACTCTGCGCGCGTCTATTAAGACAGAATTAAAAATACAACTGACCAAAGAGTTCAGTGAGGCAATATACAGTAATAAAGATATGAGAGGCAGGCCAAAGCCAGAGAGCTTAGATGAGAGCAAGCAGACAAACAAGAGGAGCGGTGGCACAAGACACGGCGGTTAGAATGTCGAGAGGGAGAACGGCGTTCGCGATAATACCAGAACGTCGTTTTGGGTGGGAAGGAAACGATACTGGAATTCGCCGTGTCTGATGATGGGGTTTTCTCGGCGGAGACGTTCGGCGCGCTCATCGCGTTCCATATCAATCTCGAACTGGGCTTTGGCGCCCGGTATGGGAGGACGATAGCCAATGATTGGAGGATCCTGTTTGGGCTCCCAGCGGCCACCACCGGTAGCTTTGCAAATGACGCTAGAGCGTCTAAGAGGGTAGGCATCTAGTTCGCCATATGAGCGTTCCAGATCTGGGGGAAGGGTGAGATGTGAAGCGCGGATAGTAGAACGGCGGACGGCGTTGAGACTGGACGAGCTGGGTTTGATCCTGAGAGAGTGGGTTTTTGGACAGTCAATGGGGACAGGGTTGGTAAGAAGGGCAGAAGGAGAATCAGGTTTTGGGAGGGGCGCGTCAATGCTGGAAGCGAGAGAGGAAGTGCCGCTAGAAAGGGGCGATCTAAACATGGAAATTGGAGAAGAGAGGACGCGAGCAAAGGACGGGCGAACAAGGTCAGGGGTGCGGGGTCTAGCAGGGTTGCCATGAATTTGGTCCCAACAATCATGGCAGACGCGAGATGAATGAAGAGGGGAAATTGGGGATGCATAGGACGCGAGTGGAATATTGCGCGGGGGATGGAGAAAGGCGAGTTTGGAAGTATCGAGGAGGAGAGTGGTGCGACTGGAACATGCGGCGCAGAATACGCCACCACACTTGCGACAATGCTAGAACATGGGTCAGACAAGAGTAGACATGTTGCGGTAGTGATCGACTGACGTGTCTGCGCTCGAAAAAAGTGAACACGACTGGGCAATAGAAGTTGTCGCATTTGGATGCCGCGGAGTCGGACTGCGGAAGCAGATGAATAGGCGCGTCTAAGACAGAACAGCGAATGAATGAACACACCTTCCAGAGCTGTCTCGGAAGCAAGACAGCGAGATGCTCGTTGGGGCGTTCTGGGACGCTGTGGATGCTGGAAGCAGAGGACGAGGGCGAGCTGTGGGTGAGGGACGGGAGGGGCGAGTAGCACGAGTCTGGGGACGCCATGGGAGGAGTTGCGGGGGAAGAGTCGGTGTCGCCGGGCACAGAGGGAATGGCAACCGCGGGCGGGCGAGAGACTGAGAGGGCAGACATTTTGAAAACGACCAACGAGAAGCGATCGTTATATTTGCTGCATGTGGGAATATCTGCCGATGCATCTCAGATCCGATCCCATCTCCATCCGGCCATAACACCCGCCAACACGCCCAGCCAATCCCCGTCGTCCCATTCCCCGCGGCCAGTCCTCATAACGTCTACCTGTCCAACAGCGTCTCGTCGTCGCTCCCCGAGTTTCCATGTATTCGCCTGGTGATGCTTCCGGCCCTGAACCTCTTCAACCCCCCACCCTTAATTTACCAGTAGCCTACCAACTTCAATTCAAATCATAGACACTCTTGCTCCGCCGATAGTGCTGCAACCATACTTTAATATCTCCACACAAACAAAGCTTCGCCACCCCACCTTCAGTTGTCGCCGCCAGTACATAACACAGGCACAGCACGCACCCCGTGATCCACTTCGATGTCTTCGCTGATCTTTGTAGGCCTTCTCATCCATGCAAGTAGTCCCATCAATTCCACTGATCATCGTCTATCGTCTATCACAAATCATCATGCCTCGTGGCCCTACAGAAGCACCCCCAAAATTCGTCTGTAGGTCCCTTGTAGGTCCATGTATGTATCTTTAAGAGGAACGGTCGTCGATATTTCTTCACCTCACGTCTCTGCCGTCCCTTGTTTTGGAAGGGTGTATGTACATACCATCCTTTCAGAATGTACCATATGCACTCTCACATTACATGCTACTTGGTCGCACATGCTTTTCACCAACAGCTCTATGTATGTATTCCTGGAAGCTGCACTATATGGAACGTTCTCGGACATTCCTCAGCATTCGTAACTTGTAATGGTGGCTCACTCCTCCTTTGCCTGTGAATACGAACCCATGAAAGGCCACAAGCGGAGAATCACAAGGTCCCTACTCAGAGCGCGTGCCGTAATCCGGGCCACTGAATTTTACCATTAGCCAATGGCGTCGTCGGTACTGACCGGGCCTGCGACGGGTGCATACGGACACCAATCGTACGTCGCTATGGATTACCCGACCGAAGCTATGTGGTTCCTCTGGTCGTTCCTGGATGCGCATGAGCTCTTGGCCCTTGCCGCCGTTTGCCGCTCCTGCCAATCTTTAAGCGCATCGTCTATACGTGTACCTGCTTATGCGATATCCAACCAGACGTTATTGGCTCTTGCAGACACTATTCAAAACTTTATATATACATACACAGATCTTTCATATTCATACGAGAATAATGGATAATTCATATGTTCCTTTGCGTTAGATCGGTGACTAGCTCGATCACCGGCATCATCCATCCGATTGTCAGCAGCACACGACCAGAATTATTTGGGGAGCCAAGTGGAGTTTGAACATTTTTTCTGCTCAGGTTTTTTCTGCACTGCAAAACTGCTCAAACTCCTTCTGGTTTCTTCCTCCTTTAATCGATGCACCCTTGAATTCCTGCGGTAGGCCGCCGCCGCCGCCATCCAATTCAAGACCAGCGACGATCAATGGAGACCTCGACGATGTGCAAAAACACAAAAACTCCAGGAAGACGCAGTGCGGCAAAGTCTCTCGACTCCGGGCGACTCATTGATAGAGAAGACAAAATTCGAGACATGAAAAGCTTTCTATCGTAGCCCAATGAAATGCGTGCCCTTCAAGGACGCACGAATGCATTTCTCCACAAGAAACAAAGATCACCGAGACGACGGCGAGTTTCAGCACCTGCTTTACAGTGTGTGTGAATGACGCACTGTTTGTGATCGTCGAGCATGGCAGACGTCAATCAATGGTCTTACTTAGGATATATGTTATTCTAGACATATCGGGGTGTGTGAGGTTGTGTGACGTGTTGCGGCGGCCGCAGTTTGTAGGCGTACTCCAGGTATGCAATTACCCTTGTTCAATCAATCGACCACCACATGCCGCTTTTTTCCCTGTTTTTTGGTCATCCCTGAAGCTTGCGGCTTGATGCTCGAGCTCTAGCCACTTTAATACAGTCACGGGATGCAGCGCGGAAAAGGTTGAAAGTCAAAGTCAGACATTCAATAGGTGTATAATATCTCTATGTCCGACTCGGAGACAAATGCAATTCGGAGGACGGCGACCTCAATCGGACCGAAGGTCTTTTGAATTTTTGAATAGAAGACTCTTCATGATAGTCTTCCTTGCTTAGGGGTTTGAAAGTACGCGGGAAGCAGTATTTATGCGAAGAGAGAACATTAACCGCCGAGTCGGTTTTACGCAATGTTACCTTGTCACGTTCCAAACCATCTTCAGAAAGAATGATCACGAATGGTCGCAGATAGATAGGAAGCGAAAGACAAGTTGTTTGAGCGTGCAAAGCATCTTCTTTCTTGCTACGTCAATGCTGAGAATCGGCAAACCCTCCCTGAAAACAAGAAGCATGTTCAACTAAAAAACAGCAGCGCATGGAAATGAGCAACGACTTTCGCCTGACAAACACCCGATGCTCATCAAAATGGAAGTCACATTTGGCATTGGTCCAAAGAGGATGACATATGTTGCGATCAAAAGAGAATTACGTTGCGTAATAGGTGAACAGTTACGAAACTACTGATGTAATCCGTTGACACCCATTGAATATCGTATGTACATTGAAGAGCTTCGAATCAATGATGCCTCTGGCTAAACACCGAGAACAAGGGATCATTTAAATAATCCTCACATCCTGTTTATAACCAAAACAACGCTTAGACAAGCAAGCGGGACAAAGAATCAGAATAGAGAAACTGAAAGACTGTTCCCAGTATCACTGACCAATACACCGTGATTGCCTTGTCATTCGGCGGGACTCTACTACTACGAGAGTACTGCCTCCCGACATTATCAATCAATCTTACCTCTGACTGAAATCCACGATCCCAGCGTAACGAAGGCCACGAACTGCAGATGCTATCGTTCCTTTTCAGACCCAAGACTCCCCCATAAGGAGTGGCGTATTGATTGTGACGTTTCTCCACGTGAGCGTTTTCGTGATCATCTTCATCACCTCACAAGGCAATCCCAAAAATATCTGTAGTTCGCTTATGGACAGGATTTATGGCTTACCTTCAGATTTCCCAAGAACTGCTCCATACCCAATAACGTTCCAAAACTCCAAGGAGCATCCCATAGCTTACTTCGTCCAACTCAATCTTACTGTCATGACCTAAATTATGTGACTCTGCTTCTTGTGGCAATAAACCTATCCTTCTGTCCTCGTTTCTGTGTTGTTTGGTGGCATTGATAACGACATCAACATCACCACCACGGTTCTCTCCAAGCATACCAACACAACTGTCAGTATTCCCATCAGCCCCGCCTCGGAATCTCGCCGTTCTGCGTCCCTCAATAGCACATTCCAAGCCTCCTTGAAGATGTATGTGCTTCAGAGTGTGTCCAGATCTAGCGCGCCCGTGCAGTTCATCAGTATCAACTCCAGATTTTTGTAATTGTATAGAGCTTGACAGTGGCCGGTGACATCGTGTGATGAGCTGGAGAAGAGCATCTAAAATACCCTCGCTCAGTAACCGAGCTCCTTGGAGATTATCCGGCGATTCTTTTTGAGCATTTTTTCTGCCTGCGGAAACTGTCCCTGGCTGTGAAGTGGCTGCAGAGTACTCGCAAAGTAATACATGGAGAACGGTGCACAGATACCAAAGAGAGTCTTTCTTTGCGAGCCTCTTCACACGGTCGGGTCGTGTCCGTTGATATCGTTTATTGCTCATCTCGACGCCACTCTCTGAATCGTGAGACGTAACAGCCATCGGGACGATCGATAAAACTGCGTCAATTTCGCGTAGAATGTCCAAAATCAAGGAAGCCCGGAAGGTATACGATACAAATGATGGGGCAATCAATGTTCTGAATGATCGGAGGCGTCCGTCAAGAAAACAGAAAGTTGTCTTAAATAAGTCTAGCATATTGACACGTATGTCGGTGGATAAGGAGTGCGCCGACTGTTCTAAAACTTCATCCTGGGGACCAGTAGGGCGAGGCAGAAATAGCGAATCGAGGAAAGCATCTGATCTAGCATTGAATGCATGAACAATTGGAAGTAATATTAGCGTTGTAGTCCTGTCAACTATTGCAATTATCGTTTCAGAAGTCTCTGGCAAGGCTTGTTCCAACGGAGGGAAAGACGTCGCTAGAACATAATGCAACATTGTCCCTAAGCGGTGAAGAGTGTTTGAACCTGAGGAGCTACTGGAAACTGGCGGCAATATGATGTTGTTAATTTGCTTCGCAATCGATTTCACAGTACGCAGAGTGACAGATGACAACAGATCCAGTCTTGCTTCAGGTAACGCAGTTAGTTGCATGAAACTGTCGAGGGTGGAGAACAAGGATTGTTGTGATTGTACCCAGGATGTGGGTATATCCCCTTCCTTTTGAAATGATAGATCTTCCAAGATGGCCTTCAAATCTAGACGAGGAACCTGCAGTTCTTTCCGCATCGTATTCTCAGAACAAGAGATCGTGTTAGGCCCAGATTTCTTCTTCAGCTTTTTCTTACAAACAGCTGGCTTTTCTAAACTTGAGTTCGGGGCAGGCAAAGACGAACCGGGCGTTATTCCACTTTCCGAGGCGAATGTTTCTTAATATGCATAGTGAATATATGAGACGACATGAAAATGTTGTTTAATGGACGCACTGATTTGTTCGGCTTCGTACTTTTCCTTCAGCACTTCAATATCACGTTCTAGTTTCAGAGCCAAACTTCGCCAACAGTCTACGGGAGCGAGGTCTGCAGAGGTCGATGGAAATCGAGAACGTAATTCCAAAGCGTAAGCTACATCAATATCGTGAATCACAGTCACTTTGTATAGGAAAATTGCCTTACTCATAAAAGACTGATCAAGAGGCTTAAATCTAAGTGCAGTCAATGCCTACAAGGAACAACATTTGAGGTCGACTTCGATCCATAGATAGAAAGTCACAGACAACTGCGATACGTAACCGATCGCTTTCAGTGGCCATTAGAGAGGTAGCTTAAGATGAGCATCAACGTTAGATTCCTAACAGGCCTTGGGCGTGACAAATCGCGTCAAGTCACGTAGCATGATTGAAACGCTGTCACAGACGAAAGTACTTACACGCAGCGACCTAAACTACGAATGGGATGGTATCTAGTAACTAAATTTCAATTACCCGAAATTTAGAAGGTCAATATCTTGCAAGAAGAAAGTTGATCGTTGAACGGTCTACGTAGGAGTCAATACCAAAGAGGCAACAATTGAAGAAACTTGGATTAATTATGGCCCAACTCAATGACGCCTCTCGCCGGCATGATACCGCATGATTGGAGATTCCTCTAGAAGATTGTACGGTGTTGTGAGGGTAGAACGAGACGCTAACGGTGAGTCCATGACGCGCCGAACCTTAGGTCCGTCATGGGACTTGACACGTCTTATAGGTGACTCGTCATTATGAAGAGACCGATCACAGGCCGCGCTATGTCCACTGTCATCAAGACTGAAAGGCAGCGTTCCCGAGGAGCCAAGAGTTTTACATGAAGTAGTTCGTCCACCGCCAGTCTTCAGAGGGGTCTGGAAAAGCCCATTGTGTCGAGAGGACCAGATACCAGTTTTGGGCGTTGCGAAAGGAGCGCCGAATTTGATACCTCGTGACGGGGTGGATGTTGGGTCAAATGGTTCATCGTAATTATCAAATGAGTCAAATGGACCAGGCGTGGTGTAAGTATACACTCTGGGAGCCGGGGCATCTTGAGAAGTTATTGGCTGCTTCCTTGAAGACTCGACCCATGTTGATCCAGAAGACATTCCGGGCTCATAATCAACATGCACTTGTGTTGGAGTCCTCGGCATCCTTGGCGTATCCCATGCCATAGGCGAACCTTGCAGCGAGGAAGATTGGAAGAAAGGCGCATCAAATGATGGGCTGATGCGAGGTCGGTCATCAGTGGGAACGAATGTCGGCTCGCTCAGGAATTCTGGTTCTGAAGAGGAAGATCTTGGAGACCCCTCACATCGGCGACAGTACCACGGATCCTCCTCCCTTCCTAGTTCTGAAATATTCCTAATGCCAATACAGTCAAGGTGATACCAGGTTTGACAGTCGTCACACTGGACCAGTTCGCGGCCATCATCCTTTCCATTGCATATACAAAGGACCTCGTTGTTCTCACCCTGATGACGGCGTCTCTTCTTCTGTCTGTAGGATAGCGTTCGAACACTCTTTTTGGACATCAAGGCTGCGCGCGCATCTGCTGGATCACTTGCGAAGAAAAAATCTGTCCTCTGCATACCGACCAGGCTTGCAGGTAACGACGTCACTTTGTCTCGTCTTCTTACTTCTCCTGCAAAACCTCTGGCCAACTCCCCACTGTCATCCTCGTCATCGGATTCACGATCCAAAAACCGTTCAATGGCTTTCAACTTCTCTACCTCCTCCGCCTTTAATCCTTCTTCTCGTTCTTGGGTCCTCAACTTCCATGGGAACTCAGCGTCCGGCCAATTCAATTTATACGGGAAATTCCCAGTCGCAGCTGCAGCTAAAGCTTGTGCTTTCTTGTCCTTTGAAGTCAAGTCACCCTTCTTTTTCCGTCGTGAAGCCCCCTTCTTCTTGTATGAGGTACCATCAGCCATGAGAAGGTCATCTCCATCAGGGGCGGATTCCAAGAGAACGCGACCACGACCTTCGAGTTCAACGGGATGAAGCTTTTTCACCCCTTCGCTGATCGTTCGTTCGGTGAAAGCGGCGAGTCTCTTCCGTTTTCGAAGCTCTTTTTCTGTCGGCGGGGCCGGCTCTTGGGCCTGCTCTAGGATTGAAACTATGTTTGACGGCCTCGAAGTTCCAGGAGCAGTCAGTAGTGTTGGCTGTGGTTGACGAACCCAATCTGCTGTCCTCTACAACAGGAAATTGAGCGAAAAGTGAAAAGGAGTCAATCAAGTTTCTAGCTCACATAACGCCCATAGCCACCTGCCATTAGACTCTCTTCGAAACTCTCGTCAGAGGTCTCCTGGAAAAGCTTCAACCTCCTTCCTTTCATCGGGCTTTCAGTAATTCCAATAGATATCTCTCTGTCTTCCTCTATTGTGAAATCTGCATCCGACTCTGGTCGTTTGGATCGTTTCAAATACTCAGGTCTGCGGCTCTCTACGTCCTGGTACTGAGCCAAGCGTTCCGGCAGCATAGCTTGGCAGATGCCCGCCATCTCTGCTCGTGGGGGTGATTTGGGTGGACTCACACTGGAGGCAGGCAACGTGGCATCTGACTGCTTCAAAATGTTTGGATTAGGTGGAATGTCGTCAACCAACATTAGTTGAGTTTCGGAGGAATCCAGCCGGGGACGGAGTTGACTTGAAATCTTGAATTTGGAGGGATTAACAATGACCAGCTTTTCCATAAAAGGAGATGATAGATGCGAGGTTCGGGAATCGGAAGAGGAGGTAGGTGAGGATATACTGTGCGGGGGTGCCAATCGTGAGGAGAACAAGGCAGATCCTTGGCTGTCATGTGAGGATGATGTATGAGAACTGCAACATATTACCTTAAGAAGAAAGCCTTACGAAGGTAGCTTGTTCCTGGGTGTAGAAAGGTCCGTTTTGGATGGCGCGGGACGACTGGAAATTTGTAAGCACTGCTATAGATCTGAACAAACATATAATACCAACATTTGTCTTGGTGTTGCATTTCCAAGGGAGCCGGACGTGTTGCGCGCCAAGGGACTGGAGCAGATCTCAGCATGAAAAAAAGGATTAGCGAACACGATGCATATCACCTGGACTCCGGTGTTACAGTCTGCTGAGACTTTACAGGGGTCTGTACCTCCTCGTCAACTCTGTCAGAACATTAAACAACTCATTTGAGCATAGCGTGCAAGAGGCACACATTTTCTGCAGAAAGGCACGTTGCGGAGGAGGGTATAGATGCGAACTGATACATATGTTTTTCGTCAGTTATGCTGGAACGTGGAAGAGGCATACCTGCTCGTAGGAGACTCTGGGGTATATAGGGTGTTCGCAAAGTAAAATCCAAAGTTATTCGGACTGCATATATGTTCAATGATTAACCCTACAGTATTGACGCGGGTCATCACCTTTGTGGGGTTGGAAGTTGGTTGCACTGGCGAGAGAAATATGGCGCTGAAGCGCCGATGCCATCGGGTTTGTAGTCCGGACTACGAGATACAAGATACAAATTAGATGAGCGTCCTGAAAGAGACAAGCCAGACCTAAGGGCCAAAAAGGCTTCAGCGCCCCCCGCTCCATGACCTCTTTCATCTGCACTTTTCAACACCGATGAATGCCGCTCTTGATTAGGATCGAGAGTAGATGTAAACAGAGACTGTGAGATAGATTTTGAACTTTCAATGGATGTATCATCCATGGGAGCATGAGGGCTTGTGAGCATGAGTTGATATAAAACGGTGAAGTGGGGCTGTTTAAGGAGAGTTAAAGGTCGCTGGTCCTCCGCAGGGTGTCGCTGGAGAGATAAGTGTCACTGGACGTCGAAATTCACGTAAGATTCCGTATGAACTCGTAAAAATCGTGCACAAGAGGAGCGGCGGGACAAGACGAAAGGCTGAAAAATGTTCAGAAAGTGATAAAGAGCAAGTTCAATTTGGGTTGGGTTACATAAACATGAAATGTGCCTTCTTTGTTTCGACACATGCCTGTCCGAGCGCTGGAATTTTATTGTGGCATTGGTTAGTCCATCGGCCCGTTGATGTTTCAAAGGCGGCTCATAAGGGTAACAGGAGGCTTACATCTAGCTTTCAAACGAAGCGGGGTTGATGGATCTATTGTGCAAGCCTTCGACTGGGATCAAACAGCTTGTCAAGTGTACAGTGCAAATTTCCCTGACAGTACTGTCCAAAAGGTGTCGCTCGTTTCGACGCTCGGAACCGGAAACACTTTGACCACACTTACACCAGGCCAACATCGCCACACTCACCGCTACTGATATAGTCGACTATAATGCTGACTTGTGGATCCTATCTCCTGCATGCCAACCATACACGGTGTTGAACCCCAACGCTAAAGGCGCATCCGATCCTCGCGCTAAATCCTTTCTTCACCTAATACAAGTCGTTCTGCCTGACTTGGCTTCGACCAAGAATCAACCTTCCCGTTTATTAATTGAGAATGTTGCAGGTTTCGAGGTGCTTCTATCTTTACTTTCATACACATTGTTTCTAAGCCCTTCTTTGAATGGTATATACAAGAATTCGAGCACACGGCGGATTCTACTCTCGGCCTTGCGATCACTTGGGTATATTACCTTGGAGTTGTTGATTACACCTCTGCAATATGGAATTCCTAATTCTCGTCTGCGGTACTATCTGCTGGCGAGATCATGTACTGATCCATTTCCCAATGTGTCTGTTGACGATTTAGATATCGTTTGGCGGCATATACCTGGCCACACAATTTGGAATGACCCGAGATTGGAATTCCAAGATGGCGACGACACGATGTCAAACAAACCGTCTATACCTGTGCGAAAGGTCAGGGAGTACCTGGATCATGACAATATTTTAGAAGATCCACACCCAATGGCTGTCCCGGAAAAAATCTTAATGAAGTGGGGGCGACTTTTTGACATTGTCCTTCCCTCATCTCAGCGTACATGTTGTTTTACTCGAGGTATGTATTATTGCCCCGGATGTTCGCCCTCATCTCTGACCGCTACTTAGGATACTCCCAACTTGTAGAACGTGCAGGTTCTATCCTTCAGATGAACGAAAACCTTAGTGTTAAGTTTAAATTAATTCACCTCACTTGCTCTTTCTTAATCGTTCATAGACCACAGAGATATTCACTAAATTTCTGAACGCTTCCTCAAATAATGAAAGATCTGGACAGTCAGTTGAAATACTCAGACCCCTCAGACTGCGATATTTTTCTCCGTCTGAGCTTTTGCGAATTTTTGGCTTTACACCAATTCATACAAATTCTGTCTTTGTTTGGCCTGCTGGCATTTCTACCAAAACGAAATACCGCTTGATAGGTAATAGTGTAAACGTTCACGTTGTACAAGAGTTGATTAGTTATCTATATCTTGATATGTAGCTTTGTTGGTACGTGAAATCTCGCAGAGTAGACGCACTAGGAAATGTAAGGAGGCGAGAGCGATTGCATGGGTTGCCTGCAAGAAACTGTGACATGAAATTTCAAAGAAGTCAAAAAAGTTTGCAAGATACTTTGTCCTGTACCACCCATCACTATTAGCCTGTTATCAACGGGAGAAACATCAGTACACAGATCCGCCCAAGCATTCTCTGTATCATGTTCTGCTTTGGGACGAGCACTATGGTTATCTTATCAGCCTATAGCCTGTTACCGTCATCCTGACATCAGACCCTGAACATGGCTCAGGTTGAATGCCACAATTTTCATAAGACATAGATTTAATAAGACACATTCCTTCAAGAAATACTGTATTAGAAGCTCTATGATAATAGCCTTGTTCAATTGTCAAAGATGCGACAGAGTAAAGAGCAAATAGTATTCATGGCTTTGGCAGCTCACTTGGTACGACAAGCCCTGGAGCTAGTCCCTGAAGTGAGGACAATGTCGGAGGGACAGGTCAGGTCTACTTACTACCATTCTCAAGCTGCAGCAAATATCCAACGATGCCTTCCTCAGACCAACCGTTCCTCGAAGCGTCTTCTCTCTCCCCATCGGACGTCGTGTAATAGTGATCATGCACCGGTTTGTTGTGGAGCCTGTAAAGTGGCACCTTTCCCGCTCCGCCTGTCTCATATATGTAACCCAGAATTCCCTCTAGGTGATATCCCCTCCGTTTGATTGCCAAATTTTTTTCTTCTTCAGAAGTTGTGAGGAAGTGATCTGTCAGCGCAATAGAGTACAGCCGATAAAGAGGGACGGTATCGCCACTAGATGAAGGAGAGGTGTGGGCATAACCAGTCGTGGTTCCCTTGGGCCCTTCGATTGAAAACCCGTAGAAGTGGCACAGATAAACGATTTCTGAAGCGTTAGTGGAGTATACGTGATCCACAAGGTCAGTTTGCATTGCAGACCATATTCGTGCCTTTCCAACGTGGCTCGACTAGTGAGATACAGTGAGTTGACTCTTGATCAGGAGAAGAAAGTTGGAAAGACCGACTTCAAGGCGGTTGGCGGAGGCACAGGTTACCAGCAGCGCCAAAGAGAAGAAGAAGAAGCCGTAAAACATCGCGTCGAAGTGGAAACCGAAAGCGGTATCGACCTAATGTTATATTTCCCCGCTTTTAAGCACCAGAGCTACTGGTCACAGCGCTCGATCTTACACGCTGTGGACGAATTGCACCCTTCGGAGATTTGATGATTGTCTTTCACTGAGATGTTGTTGTAAATCGCCGCAGCGAAAAGTCAGAAATTTCGCACCAAGACTATTCTTGGAAATTTTCAGAATTTCTTACCCTGTTCTTAGTAGTGAAATGTAGGAAAATTTATATCATCTAGATTTTGACTAAGTCAATATCTCTGCCATACATTCACTACTGACACTGGAAAGTGTTTCCATTGGAAAAAAATGTAAAAGAAACCTGTTATACCATTTCCAAAGTGCCAATTTCTGAAAGAAAAAAGCACTTTCCTTTGCTTAAATACTTTTTCCTTTAGAAATTGGCACTTCAGAAATGGTATAAAGGTTACACTTTTCCAATGGAAATACCTTCTGGTGCCAGCAGTGATTATTGTGACTTATTGCACCATTTTCAAAATTGGCAGCAGCAACACATGTAAATAATTCTTTGATTTTGCGCTTGAACAAAAACAATGATATATCAATGTATCTATGAGATCTCTGCTGTCTTAGATCACCTTTAGCCCCACAATAAAATAAGCAAGATTTCATTCCAATTTAGTGCACAATTTTTTGAGACTTTCTAACATGAGAAAATGGATATTTTGAGAAGCAAGAGTCCAGATGCCTTCTCCAGGTTGTATGTTCATGGTATGGAGTATGCAGAGAGCACCACATAGTTGTTTGAATGAATGAATGAATAAATGATCTCTGTTTAACGTCGGCAAGCTACAATACAGAGCTAAGAGGCGGGCCAGTAGGCTGGGTGTACAGTACCTTGTACAGAGTGTAGCGTTTGTTGTATCAATGTAATCGAAGTTTGGTATTGGAACTTTCCTTGCAGAATTGTATGTAGCATTTTAAGTAGCAGGTTTACATCACAATATGCCCAAAGGCAGATCAAAGGTAGGGGTTAGGGTTTGGTGTTGGTTCAGGATGGGGGAAATTTGTGGCCAATGATGTTCCTGTTGTGCTGTGTGGACACAGGGTGTCATGATCTCCCATAGTGCATGCCAGCCCAATACTAATAACCACAAAAACACTAGTGACAATAAACAAGTAACATGCCTCAGTGTTAACTGTGATGGTAGAACAAACTGTATTTCATACCTAGTGACAATAAACAAGTAATAATATAGTAACAATAAGTCTTGATGAAAAGGAATATGCAGAATATGTATGACTTACTGCCTCAGTGTTAACCATGATGGTAGAACAAACTGAGGAAGCAAGTTGACAAATGAATGCTGTAACTAAGTGATGACTAAGCAATAACCAAAAGAGGAAGGTGAGATAATCCTAGGACAACACAACCCCATCAGCAACAAATGAAAGTATATGCGAAGGGATCAATATCAAGAATGTGCAATGAGGCCAAGTGCTGGAAGGAATTTATAGTGGAGAGATTTTGGAAGTGCCTTGGTAAGGATATCAGCCACTATGTCTGTGGTGGGAATCCAGGTTGTGGAAAATAAACCAGTTTGTAAATGATCATGGATAAAATGGTATCTAATGTCAATGTGTTTGGATCTTGACATAGTGGAATCTGAATTTGCAATTTCCAGAGCGCTCTTGTTGTTGCAGTATATTGGTAATGGTCATGGTATTAGTAGTGCCAAGGAGGTAAGCAGGAAACAAATTGCAATAGCTTCATGAAAAGCATGGGCCAAAGCTATATATTCTGCTTCAGTAGACAAAAGAGCAACAGTCTTCTGTTTGATAGATGACCATAACACAAGACTTGAGAAGAAGAAAAAGGCATAGCTGGAAATGCTCCTATGCATCAATACATCAGAAGTCTAATCCGCATCAATAACCCCAAAATCTGCTGGAAGTAAAAATTGTGCAGGTGGATCATCAATTGTATGAGAGAAATTATATTCCAAAGTAAAGTTCCTGGTACCAGAAATATACCTCAGGACTTTCTTTGCTACTAATAGGTGTGCTCATGTGGAATTTGCATTGAATTGCCCAAGAGACATGGCAGTGAAGGTCAAATCAGGTCAAGTGCAAAGACTAAGATATAGCAATAAACTGACAAGTTGTTGATAGTGTGTCTTAATTTTGTCATCCAGGATATCTGGAAGAGCATTCAGGGGTGGATCTGAGATGTTGTGCAAGCTGGTATGCAGAGGTAATGAAAGCGGTGTAGCGTCAAGTAAATTGTATGTCTTCAAAAGGTTTAATACATATTCTTGCTGTAAGAGCCAAATTTTATGCAGTATTCTATTCCTCTCAATTTGTATTCCTAGATAAAGTGAGGTAGGTTCTGAGTCTTTAACTTCAAAATGTTTATTGAGTTCCATCAAAACCCAGTTGTATAAAGGAATGGAGTTTGTTG
>QLOM01020097.1:0-10434 GCA_003313785.1 Termitomyces sp. MG148 | reverse complement strand
CCTCCCTTCAAATTCTGTCGACTGAACGGGGTGTTTCGGATGAATGTATTTCCACAGCTGTCCCTACTCGTCTTGTGGAAGTTGGCATCTCAAGCATTATCATTTCCTTGAGTATGAAGATGAGGAAGAAAAATTCAGTTCAGCATCGCAACCGTTTGGCCTCCTTATCGTGTATGAATATATAATATAATTTTCCGACTAGAAAAGGTCAAAATAAACAACCGCTTCGCTACTAGAAACATGCGTGTAAACGCAAATAACATATGGATAGCAATGTTCAGAAAAATTGAGATCAAACCAACAGGTGAATAAACTGTAGCAAATCTACTTGAGCCTATTCCGAAACGTCTGCTCCCTTCACTCCTTTCAAATGCCCATATTGATCAACAATAGAATTCTTGAGTAGACTGATGAGAGCAAAATGAGTGTAAGCAGTCAGCCAAGACGAACGAGAGAACTGCATACTTTTCCCAGGCGTTTTTGTCCACAGGCGGACTCTTGCCATCCCCAATCATCACCTTAATCCCTATACTAGGCACCCCATCCACGACATAGTAGATCCATCCAGGGCCGGGAGGGTATACACCTCCATCAGGAGGGCCGACGATTCTGAGAACGTCATTAACCCTTGAGCACTCTAAATACACGAGACGTGTGTTAGCATGGTTTGCATGCGTCACGTAACCGAGATCCACGAGCACAACTTCATATCGAATAGTCACATCAGTCATCGATTGGGATCAGGCAATAAAGAACACTTACCTTTCTCCTCGCCTTGGTTCCCCACAGGTACCGTGACGTGAACATTAACCTCTTCGCCGAAATTGATTTGCGCCACCAATCCAACAAGCTCCGGACGCTTCATCTGCATATAGGGCGGGGATAACCACTCCACCCTATACTCCGTCCCATACTTGACTTCACTCCGGTCTAAATTCGGATTGCTCCCAGCTATCATTACATCACCGGCTGGTGTCAAAGTTGCTACACTATGATAAAGTCGCGGTATAGAACTGGAAGGGAGACCGGCAGAAGAAAAACGAGAACCATGTGCTGCTAATGGGTTGTACAAGGTGGGAGTGAGGACAGGGTGGTCGGCATTGGATGCCCCGACTTGATGGAGGACATTTCCGTAGCCTGATATTCCAGTACCAGCGCCATTGACAATTAGAACATTACCAGTTGGAAGGAGCACCGCATCAGGCATGATACGCGCTTGTGGCATTGACTCAACTTGCCATCCATCGCCTATGCCTTTGTCGGTCAGAACCAGTCGCGAACACTGAGAGGACGCAGGATCTTGAGAAGATATGGCATAACTCGCTTTGTTGTCCGGTATATTGGAGCCGCCACAGATGAGGACTTCAGGTTGATAATGGTTACTTGGTGAAAGGGGAAGAAGCAGTGCCGTTCCGGCCATAGGATACGTGACTCGAATACCATTGGGGATCCGAGGCAATCTTCGCTCTTCGTTTCTTTTCCAGTCGTAGATGATCGCGTCACGGTTAGCAGCCATGAAAATCCTACCGTCAGGAAGAGAAAATGCTACTGGAAAGAGATTCGAATTCAAGGTTCTAACAAGGAAGTCCAGTTGGAGAGGAAGACCATTGGAACCATGGAGATTCTTCGGAGGATAGTATTCAATGGTAGGATTGTTGGTGGTCGCGTTATTCATCCAGCCTCCTCGTTTTGACCCACCGATAATCATAGCACTGCCATCGCTAAGTCGAACTACTGTGTTATACCATCGGGGACTGGCCATCCGGATCCTAGAATGGTTCTCATACATGCTGCAATCATCAACAGAATCAGAATCACAAGGTGGTAACATTCGAATGGCTTGAAGTCCATCAAGGTCCCCGAAATCCGCAGAAGAGGTGTGTCCTTCGACGATGGGATTACCTCCGACGTTGATAAGTGTGCCGTTCCTTAGAAAAGTCCCACCAGCACAGAAAGAATTTGATTGCATATTCAGAGGCTTGATGGCATGGGTGTGAAGGTTGTACAAAGCGCCCCAAGCAGGATGTCCCGATATTGTCAAAGGATTATGTTCAACCTTATCTACAATGAGGGCGTGACTTGAAGAGATGATCGCAAGCTGCATCGCATGTACACCAGTAGTTCCTTTCTGAGTCAAAGTCCATCGTAAAGACTCCAAGCTCTGCGTTGTAACGAACGAAGAAACCTGTTGAGAAGACTGGATTGAAGTCTGGTCTTGATATTTGCGTTCAACTCCACGAGTAACGACAAAGGCATCAATGTCACAGAAGGTAAGTTTTGGAGATCCTTTCCTGTGCGCCGTGTTCGTTATCTTGATTGTGTGAGTCCCGTAGGCAAGGTCGAAGTCCCAGAAGATGCGTTGTTGCTTGAGGGGAATATCACCATCATGATAAGCGTCTACAGCATGGGGTTCATGGCCATCAATGGAAACATAGGCAATGCCGTGCTTTTTGTCGCAAGTTCCAAACCATTCAATTCCGGTTCCTTTGAATGTGAAAGAGATTGTGGCGCCTTTTTGATTCGTTGATTGAATTGACTTGTGGTAATATCCTGATGAGTATACGGTTTCCCAGTATCCAGTATATTGTATGAGAGGAGAGAAGGAATCGTAGGCTTTAGCACCAGGCGGGACGTAGAAAGGAGTAAAAGTAGTCGGTGTTGTTGACCCGAGAGTCGTGTGGCCGTTCCACGCCGAAACACCAGAGGCTGAGGCAGACACCGCGAGAACATTAACCAGTAATATACAGATATGAATCGCGACAATGCGCTTGAGGTGCCAGCCAGCCATGGAAGCAAGAACGGTGCGGCAGCGACAACCCAGCTAGTCAACCAAGAACAAATAACGCGTCGCGAGGTTACGCGTTTGTATCTGACGACTTATCATTAAATAAGCAAAATAAGATTACTACTCGAAAACACAACTATAGCGAGGTGATTACATATTGCTGCAGCAGAGAACAGATCTACATATACATATTGTCTAATGAGTAGCTTTCCAAGTGTTATGCAGACCAACTGTATCATCCGATCCATTCACTGGGTTTCCTGCTGACACTACTACAGGCTTTTCCTCCCTCTCTACAGTAGATTTGCCCAGCCCCACCATGCCATTTAACGCTGCCTTAGTACGCATATTGTCTGCACGCAAACCTTCAAGGAGTTGGAGGTATTCCTCGGTCACTCCGCCCGTGACGTACTCGCCTGTAAAGACGGAACAGTCGAACGTCTTTATACTCGAGTTCAGTGACCGCACAGATTCCTCGAGATCAGGTAATGACTGGAATATGACGAGGTCAGCACCGATGGCAGTAGCGATTTCTTCAGCAGTACGCCCATGTGCGACCAGCTCGGAACGAGAAGGCATGTCGATGCCGTATACGTTGGGATATCGAATGGGTGGTGCGCAGCTTGCGACGATGACCTTCTTTGCGCCGACATCCTTCGCCATCTGGATGATTTCTTTTGATGTCGTACCACGAACGATGGAGTCTATATAAAACATGAGATTTGTGGCCACGGATCTAAAAAGGGCGTTATCCTACCATCGACCAAAAGGACAACTTTATTAACAAATTCGAGAGCCATGGCGTTCAGTTTTCTACGTACGTTCTTTTTCCTATTCCAACGTTTAGAGCCAGGTAAATCAGCTTCAGATTGCTGGCATACCTCATTTGTTGACCAGGCATGATAAATGTCCGTCCGACATAACGATTCTTGATAAAACCTTCACGATACGGGAGCTTGAGTTTTTGTGCGAGATTCAACGCAGCCACTCGAGAAGTATCCGGGACCTGGTCACTGTATTCAGTCGTTGTCATGCATAACCGATTCAAAAGACTTACAGGAATGACGACATCGGCTTCGATCTGTTTTTCCTCAAGCACAGCTCTGACCTTTTCGGCGAGGGCATCGCCCATGGCCATACGACTGCGGTAAACACTGATGCCATCGAGGACGGAGTCTGGACGTGCAAAGTATACATATTCGAAAATATCTGGTGCGAAAGTAGATGCCTTGGCAACTTGGCGTCGTGATAGGCTACTGCGAGTGATAATCACAGCTTCTCCTACAACAAAACGTGAGCCGACGAGGTTGAAGACATGTTTGTTTATACCTGGTTTGACGTCTTCCCATTCACCAAATCCAGATGCATCAGCAACGACACTCTCACTTGCAAACAAGTAATCGTTCCCAGTCGAAGTCTTTCGAACACCCATACCAACGGGGCGAATACCGTTAGGGTCTCTGAATGCGATTATTCCAAAACCTGCAATCATTGCTACACAAGCATAGGCGCCTTTGCATTGTTCCATCATGCCTCCGATCGCAGTGAAAATATCATCTTCGTTGATACGGAACTTGCCCGTCTGTTGCAGGTTGTTCGCAAAGATGTTCAAGAGGAGTTCAGAGTCAGACGCTGTGTTGATATGCCGGTGGGCACTGGCATCCATAAATCTCATCAACTCGTCGGTATTGATTAGATTTCCGTTCTGCAACCAAGAGTGTAAGAAAGATGTTGTTTCTTGCAGTACAGAATGACGAACATGGGCAAAGACTATACCATATGGCGAATTGACATAGAATGGCTGTGCCTCCGCATTGTTGAAGCTGCCTGCAGTCGGATAACGAACTGTAGAACGAGAACGACTATGTGAAGTTCGCGATCATTGAACTGTGTCGGTTCACGTACCATGTCCCACACCCATTCCACCGATCAGCCTAGAGATCGAGTTGGAGTCGAAGATGTCGCGAACCATGCCATTCGCCTTACACTGGTAAAAGCGACCCTTGGGCCCACAAGTGACGACCCCGCATGCATCCTGGCCTCTGTGCTGAAGAAGAGAGAGGCCTTCACAAATCTCAGGAGCAGCGTCTGCAATCGGATCGTGTAGTAAAAGACCTAAAATACCACACACTATGTGATAAGAAATCAGAAAGTGATGATAAAAGTGATAAATGGAAGAAATACTCTGGGAAGATGTGAAAGATCGTTAGTCTTGATCTGACGAGGGACGTTGGAGCAAGAGGCTCAAGAGGTGCAGCGAAAAGTATATCATTAGAAATTTTATCAGATCGGCATTTTACTATTACTAAAATCAATTGCCTCAAAAAGATTACGTTTTCAGCATCACATCCTGTTTTTTCTTCCCCTCGTGTACTCTAAATTTATTTACTTTTGTTCTTACTGACCGCCTCGATTGTGGTCGGTCGTAGCTTTACTTACGCAACATAGCATCTGAAGATGAAAAATTTGAACGAAATGTTTAAAAAGAATACGCGGTTGAACGCGGTCTATTCTCTGTACACTATTATAATTTTTATGTAGCTAATCCGGAAGGCAGGTCGTAATGGTTAGTGGTTGCGGAAGGTCATGACGAGGGATGTGGTATCTATTGAAACAAGTGCAGTGATGACAAATGAGTGGAAGGATGAACTTCCGATGCAAGTGGATGTGGGAGCGATAGCAACAACAGAATAAATGAAGGTAGTAGGAGTGCTTAGAACTTGAGCTGCTTAGGCTTCTCCCAGGTGTATGCGGGGTTTCCTAAAGAACTTCATGAACGATAAAACGAAAGGTATTCAATGAATGACGTACCAAAGTGGCCGTAAGATGCGGTCTTAAGATATTGAGGCTTTTGGAGGTCGAGTTCGCGGACAATCACACCAGGGCGGAGATCCCAGTTATTACGGATAATCTCAACAAGTTCAGCATCGGTTTTCTTACCAGTGCCATAGGTGTCAACGTAAACCGATAATGGCTCAGCAACACCGATGGCATAGGAGAGCTGAACAAGGATGCGGCGTGCAAGGCCAGCAGCAACGAGGGACTTGGCAATCCAGCGAGCAGTGTAGGCAGCAGAACGGTCGACTTTGGAAAAGTCCTTGCCGGAGAAGGCACCTCCACCATGCGCACCCCAACCGCCATAGGTATCAACGATAATCTTACGACCGGTCAAACCAGCATCTCCCTGAGGTCCACCAATAACGAAGCGACCAGACGGTTGGATCTAAACAAAATGTCAGCTTTGAAAACTTCTATGAGAGTCTGATACTTACGTGGTAGATGGTGTGCTCATCCAGAAGGTTGGCGGGGATAACCTTTTTGATAATCTTCTCGAGGATCTCGGTACGGAGGTCATCAGTAGAGATCTCCTCAGCGTGCTGAGTGGAAATGACGACGGTATCAACACGAAGTGGAATGGTAGCACCGCCGTCTTTCTTATATTCAATAGTGACCTGAGTCTTGGAATCGGGGCGGAGCCAAGAGAGGGAACCATCACGGCGGGCCGCGGCCATGGCAGCATTAAGCTTGTGGGCGAGCATAATAGTCAAAGGCATGCACTCCTCGGTCTCGTCAGTGGCATAGCCAAACATAATGCCCTGATCGCCAGCACCGTGGTCCTCCAGGGATCCATGATCGAGACCTTGGGCAATATCGGGGGACTGCTGCTCAATGGCGACAAGGATGTTGCAGGTCTTATAATCGAAGCCTTTGGAAGAGTCGTCGTACCCAATCTTCTTGATAGTGTCACGGATGACCTTCTGGTAGTCAACCTTGGCCTTTGTAGTGATCTCCCCGAAAACCATGATCATTCCGGTCTTAGAGGCAGTTTCACAGGCAACCTTAGAGAAAGGGTCCTCGGCAAGACATGCATCGAGCTTGAAAAAATTGATGGTTAGATTCAATAAGAACACTGATTCTGCGTCGTGCTCACGATAGCGTCTGAAACCTGGTCACAGATCTTATCTGTCGCAAGTGTAAGCGATTAGTATTACCGACCTGACTCAATAAACAGTGGTAACATACCGGGATGACCTTCACCAACGGATTCGGAGGTGAAGAGAAAATGACCGGGCGCAAGAGCGGGGCGGACGGTGTTTCCGTTGGGGGCCATCTGATCTGGGCGAGGGGTGATGGAGGGAGAGAGGAGAAGGGTAACTTTTGCAGTGCAGAGATTCAATTTTATTTTGTACTGCTGATGTAAGCCACTTGCCATATCACGCCATCCTCTTCCCGTTTTGCGATTGCTTCTCACAAGGGCCGCCGTTGAACACGGAAGAAAGTTAAAGATGGTATCAAGTCAAGTTTTTTGCGGAAGAGTTGCGGATAAAACGGAAAAACGAAGTGTTGCGCATATCAAGGTTTTGACTATCCCTCCGTGGCGTGGTCCTGAACCCGTTGAGCTGGCGCGCCGCGAGGACCCGGGCGAGGCTTATGACACACGCAATAATGAATTGGTTAATTCTGCTCTGTATGTAATATCATTGTCAATTTTAATTCCATGAAAGTGTAAAAAGTCGTCCGATACTGGCAACAATCGGCCGATTGGCGAGAATGAACGAAGAGAGAGATCAGACCTCTCCAAAAAAGGACATGGTTAGATGCATGCGCGAACAGCCATCAAGTCATATTGAGTGTTTACACGATTGTACACCTACAGCAGACCCACACCTAGAGGATCTGTTGAGCCCGGAGCCTGTGTGCTCTGTGAAATTTTGGTCGGCGTCGGTGTCATATCCATGCTACTCTTTCTGGATGTTGTGCTATTTGTCATTCCTTGCAAGGTAGAGGTCAATACTGACGATGAGGCCCTTGACACAGGGTACGCGACTGTGGGATCCGGAGGAAGCGAGCTAGACGTTTGATAAGGTTCTGAATCGGGATCGTGCTGCCTCGGTGGTGAGCGTACTGAGCTCCAGGGGTTATCTTCCAGCTCAGAAGGCGGTGCTCGCGTCCGCGGTGTTGCCCAAGGATTCGCCGGCACAGGTTGAGTCACAGAAGTCAAACTGCCACGCGAAGAAGTTGAGCCAGTTGAAAATGAGTCCTCGCCCCATACATTCAAAGGATCCCGTAAGTCCACTGTCCTAGCAGGTGACGATTCTCCTTCGTTTCCACCAATGAAGTCCTTCGCAACGTTGGCATACGTGTCTTGTACCACTGAGAATGCAGCTGAAGCGTTTAACGAGAGTTTCCCCCAAATTGACTTAACACTAGTGTTCGACTGAAAGTCGGAAAGCTTGGCACGTGCAGAAGCTTGAAGGGACGGTGATGGCAACCGACTTATCCAAGAAGGACTGGCAGACGAGTCGAGGAAGACACTGTTGTCTGCGGGTTTTGAAACGCTGATGTCAGGAGAAGACGATGGTCCTGCGAGAACTTCGGGGGTGGGTGTTGCTCCAGGACCGATGCTGAGTGAACGTATCGACTGGTTCAAAGCATTAGAGTTGGACGATGATGAAACGGGGACAGGTGTCACGGCACGGTCTGCGTCAACCAAATCATCATCGACAGTCTCTGTCATACCAGGCGTTTCGCGCGGCTGTGCTATATATGGCCTACCATTCATTTCCTCGTCCGTTCGACCATACAGTTCATTCCAGAAGCGAACATCTCTGGGATTCGGAAACAGCACGCCCATATCCGCATCGAGCGCACGGTTCGTTGGATCATCTAATGAAGGATTGTACGTCGGGTTCAAATTTAGAGCCATTTCTGGTGGGGAGTTCAGGAAGTCCCAAACACTGACTGTACGCTCAGATGGAGGAGGGGCGTCACCATCACCAACGCGGCGGTCTTTTTCGCAATTGAACACAAACGTGCCAAATTGACAGGAGTACAGGTGGTAATATAGTTGGTGTAAGAAGCGCATGTTAAATTCGAAGCGTTCTGGAAACTGACGCTGTATTTGACGGACGGACTCCAAGAACTGGTGAAAAACAGGACTTGTTTCCTTTATATGGTTCTGCGACGCAAATCGATACTGTACGGACGCCAAGAAGGCTTCTGCGCCTCCTGCATTGGTCAAGTCTCCTGGAGATTGGAAGAACTTGTCTGAGGAGAGGTGGCCACAACGGTCAAGAAACTTGTGACCGAACGACAACCAATCCTTCTCAATGAGAATCTCGAATCCACGTATTGTCCGGTAAAATGGATCGAGGCATAGCTGAGAAAGAGCAGATAGTTGCGACGTACGATCCCAGCCATCCGAACAGTGTATCAGAACGTGTGACGAGTTGACATGCACATTCTTTGTGCAAATAACCACTCCCTCCAGTATCGCCGATATATGCCGTAGCCAGCCAGAGCGACGTAGTGCCTGCCTATCTAACACAGAAAGAGATGAAACTTGTTCTGGTAAATCAGTCTTTATGCTTGCAAGGAGAGTGTCTGCTTCCCGAAGGGCCTCAACAACCTTGCCCAACGATTCGCGCATAGTGTGAATGTGGTCGATACCAAGGTAAACCTTCTTGCCGTCCTTGTAGTGGTCCATATTTTCTGTACCGGCTCCCTTGGCAGAGTTTGCCACTGCATTAACGGTGGGTCGCGCATCGATAATCAAGTTTGTAGTCGTCGCTCCATAAACGGGGGTGTTCGAAGCACGCGATTCAGGCGATATATGTGTCTGAAAGATGGCTTCGATGAGTTTCTCATCCTGTATCGATCGATTCTGGGTGATGCCAACCATTGGCTGGCTCGATCTCGTTATACTTCCCTGGATTTAGTCGTAAATAATGAGCTGAGAAGCACGAGTACAACACACATAATTTCCCCAATGAAGGTAGGCTAAGATTGGGATGCGACATTTGCTGCGGTACTTGGCGGCATATTGTAAAGTCGTGTCACTAATTCTCGTGGGAACGATAAGGCGTGCTGGATATGTGGAGCAAAACTAGTAGCTATGAACAATAAGCAAATGTCCTAGATCATTCGGTTACAATACCCACAGAGTAGTCCTTATTGATATCAGTGAAGCGCCATGCCTTGCTGCGCGATCCAATGCCCATGCGCATGAACTCATCACGCGGAGAATAAATTGACCAGCCGGTTGATGTAGGCAGCGGTGGGTTGGGGTGATAGAAGAATGCGTAAAGTTGTGAAACAGACGCTTGAGACTTTTAGACTCAGACATAATCTTTTGGGTAGATGGTACATACTCGCGACTGTGAGTTCCTTGACGCTTTCGAAAACATCTGTAGCATCTTTGTCCTTGGGAAATGATAAAGAGAACGTCTCAAATGTTCGAGTGTGAAAGGTGACAGGGGATTGACCCTGGAGTGTTTGCGGCAGGCAGGAGACGAGTGAAATAATAGGATACGGGACCTGGATGGGACAACCTGACCATCAACCACAGGTAAAGAGAGTGACCAAGGCTACGCACCCACATCTCCTTTTCTGCTCCTTCATCGTATCGAAAGATGAGATGATGAGCGGTCAAGTGAATTGTGCCCAGCTTCGTTGTCCCAGATTTGGTACATGCAACATGTTCGACCTGTAGATTGTTCAGCAGAGAGCCAAGGCTCGTGGTAGTCGTTTTTAACCTTGGACACTCTTATAGAGTCCATGAGTAGCAAGAGGGGACGATGCACGAGATATGAGGGTGATGGGGTGATGGTAACTTAGCGGAGTTCGTTATTCTTCCAAGCTACGGTATT
>QLOM01020086.1:0-10968 GCA_003313785.1 Termitomyces sp. MG148 | reverse complement strand
CTTTACTTCCACATTACTATTTACGGTCACGTGACTACATACATTTCTATGGACACCTGAATACGCATTTCTCTAGTTCTATTCATTTTGTATTCAGGTATGTTATCACAAATGTCTTCCATACAGTTTACAATATATTTCGTATTCAGCTTCCTACGTGCTGCTTTGCAGATCACAGTCGGAGCCTAACACGGTTAAAGGTCAAATTTGAGATCAAAGCATTCAAAAACTTCTTGAGACAACATACTGCGGGTGCTACCTGACGATGACGTTTTGAAACAGTCCAATTCATGTTCACCATCATGATCAATAGGCTGCAATCATTTTTTTTTTTTTTACTTTTTTTAAGCAAGGTAGGCTTCGTATAGAATAATCATGATGCTCATTCATAACATTCATAAGACCTAAAGTTGTTAAATTTGTGTCCCGGTAGCAATCAGGGGCAGAAGGTAATTGTGTAGTCAGCTGCAAGGGCTGAATCACAGGTCCACAATGCTGTCCCACTTGACTCGTCAAATGCGTAAGCATAGGAATTCGGACAGTTATCTTTGAAATACGAGTAGAAGGCCACACCTCATGAAAAGTGAGACAGAAAGAACTGCAGAACTAGATACCTAACTCACCATCAGAGGGACAGGTGGTAGGATTGCTGTGTGAACCGGAACAGCAATTGGCAGAATTTGCTAAACATCAAAAGAGTTCACGACCAATCACATCTTAAATTACAAATGCAAACCTTGATCCCCATCAAGGTTAGCAACACAGGCACTCTTACAGGAAAACCAGTGGAATCGAATGGGCCCTTCAAAGCTGCCGGACCTTAGTAGGAATCAGAATCGTATTCGAGACAGCTTGAAGAGAAAGACGAACAATTTGGCCCAAGGTCCACCGGGCAGTCAGCAATATGACAACCTTTGTTGTTGGTAATACTCATGGGAAGATTATATCCGTCAACAAGGGAGACTATTAAGGTCTGGTGAGATCTGCGATGCAAGGGAACCTTTTCAAGTATTACCATCATAAAAGTCTAGGTTACCATCCCCTTGCAAAGTAAACTCCGCGACTGTAGCTGGAGGAACGCCCTGTCATTGTAACTCTTGTCAATCGTAAGAATAAGGAATGAACAAAGCAACGACTTACGGTTCCTGTATGTGGGTCACAGAGAAGACCACCGTTGCAACCTCCATCAAGGCAGGAATTAGGACCAGGATTTACGGAAAAGTCGCAGTCGCGACGAGCCTGTTGAGTAGTGAGTGGAAACACTAGCATCGAGAGAATCTCATACCCATATCCTCCCAGCCTTCCAATTATCTGGGACAGAAAAGCTCACTGCGTTCCATTCCGGGGCCTCCCAACTAACGGCTGGGAGTCAGATGAAAGACGAAATCGACGTGACAACGCGCGTACCCCGTTGCTTGGCTCGGGACGTTCGGAGCTACATTCAAATCAGTGAAGATCTGGATAAAAAATAAGCAGATTGACGAAGTCAAGGAGGGCAACTTACCGCAGGCCTAGTTGGAACAGTCTATGAAATCAGAGAAAAATGAACCACTGCAGCACCTACCAGATGGTAAAAGGACAAGCATTGTAAACCTTAGTGAAGAATTAGCGAGAGGCGTAGTCATTAATCAAAGTACATACCGTAAATGTTCGAGCAAAAGCTTTTGAAACGAACGCAAGCAAAGATGCAGTGATAATAGCTCTCATGACTATCGTAACACCTTACCGGATTTCTCGCTCTTTATCTTTCCCAAAAAGACGTTATTGTCATATGGTAAGAATCAGAGAACAATCATTGGAATGAATCTAACTCCGAAAATTGCCCACGAGTCTAACATATTAATCAGGTGGTGGAGGTATTTTCAGACCTCGTGAACAGAAAGGTGCCTCGACTTCAATCCGAAGAACCGGGCCGTCGGGTGGGGTTAACCATGTGTTCTGTCTAGCACTGCAACAAGAGCCGTGCCGGTGGATAATTGACTTTTCGGTGCCATTGAGGAACGTGCTTTGTGACAACACACTGTTCCCTATATTCAAGTCCATGGAAGACCGTCAAATATCTCATATTGTAGGTATACAGTATAAAAGTCCTTGTGAAGGTGATCCGTAACAATTTCAAGGTAATCGTCGCAGCGTCCATGGGAATGGTCCGACACCGAGTCAAGAATCAAGATTTCACAATAGTGCAGAAAAGTCTAGGTGAGCCATAGGATTAAAATACTTACAAACTTTGACAAAGTGTGCAGTCGAGATGTAGACTAGAACGGAAGGCAGCAGCTGTGAAGGACGGCTGAGTGCGTCGTATGAACTTCCAATTCACGAAGACTTACGTAATGCAATGAGGACCACAAAAAGGCCAATGACAAGGATGTAAATGATGCCGTACTTGACGACCTTGACAAGCAATAACTCTCAACATGATAGTAGACACAATCACTCGACAAGAACTCACCAACCAACGGCGTTGCTTTTTTTGTTTAATTGAATATAGAGGAGCACGAATTTGTTTGGAGGGCCGCAGCCAGACTGATTGGAAATTAGCTAGATAGAAATGGCGAACGGATATAGCAAACCCACAAAGTATGGTTGCATGGAAGCGGTCGAAGTAAGGTATTAAGATAGGCGGAGTCAGCATGAACAAGAGCACATGTCCAAGAAGCAGATCAGAACTCCACAGAGAAAGCTCGATGATCTTGACCAGGAATTCGCGAGGAGGTTGAGACATGACATGTGTGCCGAGCCCACGTCCATACCACCGACCGCTCCACCATGCACGGTTAGTTTCATCATGTTTGAATTCACGGGAGAGGAAAACGGCAATAAGAATTTTGTGAATCGCGCGCTGTATAGCAATCACGGCGATGAGGCCGAGAACAGCATGTGATACATCCCAAAGTTCAAGGAACCACTAGAAAATGGAAAAAGAGATGGAATGTCATAATTAAGTTTCAAGCCGCATCACGGGTTCGAGTACTCACAAGGAATTCGAAGAAGCCAATCATTCCAATGGCACCGAGTACGTGAGCAATGAAAGCCATCATAGTTCCAAAGCTCGGAAGAGTCGCTTCCAGCATGGGGCCGAGGAAAAGGGAGAAAATGAAGAGAGTCAGGAGGACGGCTGCATTCCAAACAATAGGACCAAGAGAAATGACAGCAATACGGATCAATGGACTTGGAGGTTGCTTCCCATTAGAGCCCGGGAAGGACTTAACGAACATGTAGGCTATAACGAACAGCACCGCCATGAAGACAGGAAAAATGACCTCCGAAAATAGAACCGCGCGCCAACCCGCACGCGGAACGTCACCAGATAGTTTTTCAGATGGATGACCAAGCCTCTTCTTTTTGTAACCTGTAATCATCGTCCGGGAAAGTCGACAATATCCAATCCACGAGTTGTTGTGAGAGCGTGAATTACCGCGACACATCCATCTCAAGAACTCCCTGTCGTGAGAGAAGTATCAGCTGCCGTTGTCAAAGAGAAATGGAATGTTACCTATAGTCGATGATGAAATCGGAGAATACAAACTGGTGAGGGTTAAAAAGGAAAGGAGCAAGACATAGCGAAACTATTGAGATCCAGAAATAGATCAAATATGGTGTCCACAGCGTCAACGTAACATAGAGCAACGAAATGAGTGTCCTCATGCCAAGATATATACCTGGCCCCGCGAATCGGGAAAACAATATGTTGAAATAAATCCTCGTCGTAGCAAATCCACGTCCTGTAGCGATGTACCGGGCACCACCGAGCGTCAGATTACTGAGAATGGAATGGGTGTAGATCTGAGTCGAAAAGATCTCGAAGACGGGGGACAGAGATCCAAATTGTTTCGCGAGACGGATGACGGCTTTGATTGTTCCTCTCTCCACCAGTTCTATTCGAATTTAGTAAGTAAAGATACACAACAAGGAACTGAAGTACAAACCTTGAAGAAACAACGGCAAGAAAGAGATCATGAACACCAAAAAGATACTGATGATACAGCGCCTAATCCAGTCAAAGACAGGAACAAGATTGTAACACCCAGCCTGCCCGCCTAAAAATTGGCCTTGATCTGTGTACTTGCAAATCACAAGCTGCCCATTGAGAGTACCCAAAAACACAACTGTGCAAAATTTTGATCAGTACAAATAAGTACACAAGGGAAAAACGTACGGGTCACGATGAAGATCTGAACGGAAAGGATGACGAGCATGTTATTAATGTGGAATCCAGGATGACCGTAGTAGAACGTCAAAAACCGGTCAATCGGCAGTTGTGTCCCCAAGTAATAATACTCTCGGCTCAACATTTGCTCACCCATTCCAGTACCAATTTTAGTCTGGAAGTTCAAGATGGTCCCGAAACCCAAATCTCTGCCCTTACCGCATTGATAATACTCTGTGTGCTTAATACGTGCACCTCGTCCGAACGCGTTCATGCCAGCGTATATATCCTCGTTGAGATGTAAACCCTTCTGCGCCTTCGACACTCCACCACGCGTACTCATGTACAGCCCATTCAAGAAATCAGGGTGTCCGTAATGCAATTTACCCCCAATCCACGCCATCGAACGTGCCGCAAGAGTACCAAATGTCTGTTCCTTTCCAGCAGCGAGATCGCCTAGAATGCCAATGTTCTCCGAAAAGATGTACTCGCGGGCACCGACAATAGCAACAGGAGGTTTTTTGAAATCCTTGTGTCCCCACTGTGCATACGGGCTTTGAGTTGAAACAGCATACTCCTCGAATTCTCCAAGGATGTTGCGGATCTTGAGACACTCCTCGAGATAGTTATCCTGATTGGCGTCGATGAGCTGTAAGTACTCTCCACGGTAGAAAATGATCGCGTGATTCTGGTTATCCGACTTGCCATCTCCGAGAATAGGATTTCCAGGTAGTTCAATGCGGAATTTAGGTCGGCGGCGTCCTGTCTCAGGGATGAACTCGCTATGACCGTCAATCAGGGACGAGAAAATGCGGGGGTCACCGCCTTCCTTGCGAGGAGGCTCTTCTTCAAGGTAGGCGATCTGAAGATCGGGGTACGCGCGCAATAAAAACTCAGCATTCTCATGCTCCTCCTTGTTGAACTTGGAATAACGCTGCATCGACACCAGGAACTTGAATTTACGACGGGCCATGCGTTCCAGCTCACGTTCAAGTTTATCCGTGTTGCCGCCGAAGAGCTGAACAACTTCAGGATTCTCGACTCTGTAGAGTAGTTTGATCGCCTTGGAGTAATTCATCATGCCAGAAACAGTTCGATAGAGGGTCTGTGCACGAAGCGAGGCCCAGATTCGTGTACGAAGAGTAAATTCTGGCGCGGCACTCTTGAACCCAATGAAGTAGAACGGCAGGTCATCAGCTTTCGATTGACCTTTCTCGTCGCCAGCGAAGGGATTTGGGCCGTTGAACATCGCCGACTCCTCTGCCAGAATCTTGGTATCCTTTACGAAGTTCTCCCACTCAATAGGGTGCAGCTGCTTCAGATACTCTAAAAGCGTGACGCGAGTATTTTGATCCTCTTCACGAATGATCTCACGAAGGGAAAGCAGTGTCTAGATGCCAATCAGCACCTTCCTGGTGCGTCATAGAAGTAAAAAAAAAACACACCTTCTCGCTATAGTGAGGGGTCAGCACCGTAAAGGTAGGCATAGCGTCCACTGGCAGCGGTGCAGGGATATCCGTCGTCAAACTTTGCGCAAAAAACGATATCCGACGCTCTGCCTCGCTTCCAGCAGGGAAGAACTCCCCCTTATGAGCTTTGTCACCCTGGGCGATAAAGAACGGTGGGGCACGCAGAGATCGTCTGCCACCAGCACCAGTGTCAACCTGGTGGTAAAGCAACTTTTGGACATGATCTATAGAGAGCAGATGTTCTCTATACATGGATATAATGATCGCATTCCAAATCTGAGATACCAGAACCTACGATTCACGTCAACGTCAGATTTACAGAGATGAGTGGTAACAAACATACCTTGGGCTTATACTTGACCTCCATATCCCCTGTCGCCAACAACTTTGCATATATCCGCTTCGGAAGGCGGGTATAGATATCCTTCCATGGTGTCCAAATCGAAAGTCCGAGACTAAATGACCTTCCGATGCTGTATACAGTATTCCAAATGATATACCAGAGGAATGTGTCCAAGAAGTAGAGCACAAGATCCATGATGTACATGATCGTCAGCGTGAACGCGGCCTGATTTGTGCAGAGGTTATTGCCGAAGTACTTGTCATTGCAAGCCTGAACCTTCATGTGGACCATTACGCGTATCGGGTCTTTGAACGACAATGTCAGGAAAAAGTACGACTCTGTGAACTTGCAGCCAAAGACGAGGATCCAAAGGAAAACGGACGCAAGTCGTGGAAGACGCTCTAGTGAGGGATATGAAGCCGTGAATGTTTGGCTGGCGAGGTATTTCCGTGACTTGCCCGCTACTCTGTCGCCGAACATGCGGCCAGAAGGCATGACGGCAAAAAGGAGCGTCGCGACAAGCGAGATGAAAAATTGGACAATACCAAGGATGAATGCGAGCGAACCACCGCGGCTTGAGCCATGCTCAGCGATGACGACGTAAAACGTGGGTCCGCAGGTGAGTCCGAGGGTAATGAGGAGGAAAATAAGGCGTCGTGTGAGGTGTGATGAATTGTTCCATGTTGTCGGGATATATGAAAACTCTGCAAGGGTTGCAAAAATCATGATTACCGTGGCAACTGCTCCACCAAGAGCTGTAACACTCCAGGTCAAGGCAGGTGATGAAGGGTTAGTCTGATAGATCGACGGAGAGTTGAAGGCCGTGTAGAAGTAGTACATTGATATATGAATAACCCAGATACGGTTGAAGTTGACGAGAAGATGACCAAAGGAGCGCTTTTCGTAATATGTCTTGAAAAAAGCTCGATTCCAGTCTACTTGATTGAACTTCATCCATCGCTGGGCTGGAGGAAGATCCACAAGTCGCGTCTTTTCATATCTTGTTAACATCAAGAGAATAAGATAACTCGCAGCGACACACCTTGTCCATGAGGACAATCCGAGCGATGCCCTCAGGATACCAGAACAACTGGTTGACATCGTCGTACCCGATGATCTCGTCGTGATCCTTCTCCTTTCTCACAAACTTCCCATCAAGAACCTCATACCCTTGATCGCGCATGAATCGATATAGTGGCTTGATGACATTCTTTAGGTAGATTCCTTCTGGTACGGGTTCAACCCTGTTCTGACATTCCGACGACCGATAGTAGTCGTCCGCGCACTTGAAGATAAAACACAGACATTCAGGGACAAATCTCACTTGGGCCGCTTCACCCCAGAGCAGGAGATAGAGTGCAATCTGCCGTAGTCGATCGTACTGTGACATATTGTGCATCGCCTGTCGCCAGCGCTCGAGGGCATTATTTAGGGATTTTTCATGACTTGGTCTTTTATCCTTGCCGCGCTTCGACTTGAGACGATTCAAACCAGGATTTTGCACATGCCCAATAGCGTCGTCGAGGTCGAGCTGAGCAGCAAAGTACCATTTGCGGTAATTGGCGTTGTGGCCGCCGATGTAGTCCGCATGAAGGGTGAGAAGGGCCTGATTTGGTGACATACGTGACGCCCGACTATCGAGGAGTTGCATCAAGAAGTCGAACTTCATATGAGTAGTCAGCACAGATCATTACTGGAATGAGAATGCGAGAAGGGAAGGAAGGGAAGACTGAAGCGGTGTAGCCAACCCCGACGTCTGGGCACGAGGCACACGCAAGGGAGATTTGCCTGAGAAACGGGGAACATGGGCGGCCTACAAAGCCACAAGATAATCACACGTCTCCGCTTATCAACTCCACAGACCGCCGGGAATGGAAGAGGAGTCGCGCGCGGCGCCCCTCTTCGTGAGACGGGTGAGACGGCTGGTGCAAGAAGAAAATCTCTTCCTCAACCCCGTCAACCCTGATGGCGGCGAGTGTTCAACGACATGACACGAGGTACGCGCATGATGCGTCGACGAACCATATTGGATCAAAGTTCTCGCGGGTGGCGTATGAACGCCGAAAGGCAACGACGAGCAGCACTCACCATATTTCGCATTGAATCTCTCTGAAAACCGAATTTTTGAGTGAGATCCAGGAAAATGTCCTCTATTTCTTCTTTGGAAAGGGGAATCTGACGCTCTGAACTCCATGCTGGGTATGCCTCGCGGGCACCTGCTGGAACACCGTAATCCATAAACGTTGGTGTTGACGAGTCTGGCTGGCCCATGCGAGGCTGTCCTGCAGCTATAGACTCGGCAGAGGGTGGATACTTTTGTCCATAGACGTCAATGTCTGAATCGGTGTCTTGAGGCGCTGCAAGACAAAGGTGAGACGGAGGAAAAGGTCGTGCGCTAACCATGCTCACGATAAGGATCGTAGGTACCGTTTTGGTCGTAGAAATTCTGGTCATTGAGGCCGGGGTTGCTGCTGTCGGAAGCGTAAGTATCACGGCGGCCATAGTCAACATTGTCAGATTCGTTGTCGTAGTATCGTCGCTGTCCGTTGCTATTACTGAAAGGGTCATGTTGGTTGTCCGTCGACGGGGGCGATGACGAGGGGTAGCCGTCCTGGCTTATGGGCCCCGTTCTGGACATCGTCGTGGACGGTGGTGGTCAGAAGTGAACCGATGTTGTCGCCCTGGAGCCACCAAGCCCACACAATACTAATCAACCCAAACCAAACAGCACAGCCACTTCGGCTGATTCCGTACCCTCAAAAACTTGGCAATGACTTCGAACCAGCTTGCAGTTTGGAATGCTCACTCGTGGTCACCTCTCGGTGCATGTATTTGGTAGTTGGCACACCATAGTCTGCGCCCTTCTCGGCAAGCCTGCATGATTGGCAGAGGCAATGCTCTTCTCAACTCTCAAGCCTGTCGTTCGGTGACGTCGGTCCATTCCAACTTGTACAAGTTTTCTTCGATCACTGCCATCACTCACGTCGATTCGATCTTCAACATTGTATTGAATAATTGCGAGCAGCGCACATGCAAAACACGGCGGTATTTGTATAGAGTAGAGCTCCACCAAAAATTTTCACCGGCCTTCCGATTTACCAAAAAGCCAGGGTGAGCGAGCACGTGGAGCGACGCAGACGTTTCTTCTTGTGACATGGCAGCGAGCATGGACCTCTGTTTGAATGAATCTGCTGTACGTCAAACGTGAAGAACTTTCGCCGTTGTAACGCATCATGCTGTATTTGACAACTCGAGCCCGTGTGGATGCATCGTCGATCTAGTCGGGAATGAACCAAATAAACTCCCGATATGCGTTATGCCTGACAGCGATGCGCCCATCTTTGTGAAACTTTTCGACAATACTTCTCATCTATGTATGCAACAAAAACAGACTAACACGCTCTCAAACATAGATAGGTATCATAGTGCAGGATCCGTCAGCGTTCATGATATCGAAACACGAAGCATTCGTAAATCAATCTCGCCGTCGACTTTTAATCATGAGAATTAGTCACGGTCAGCCTACGCCATAGGAACTTTTTCCGAATCTTACGTCCATATCTGTGTTCGTAATTTTGATATCCTCCAGAAAAACTTGTTCATCTACTCACCTTGCCGCTAATTTATATACTAAGCCTTTGAAAGTCTTAAGAGCACTGGACACCTCTAATACCTCTCCGTTACTTCGAGCCTAGCACCATGGTCAACACGCGAACATAATGAAGTTTGGTGCCTATTGCCTTGACTTCATCATGTGGCCAATAATAGATCATTCATATTCCGTTTGTTCGCGAGGGTGTGCGCGTAGTTCCATAATTCCGCACGGCACGTTAGATGAAATTAATACGCATCGGTCAGGAAGTAAGGAAGGTGAGGAAGGCTAAAACGACCAAAATCTCGTTGGAGGGTTTCCTTTGACTAGTACAGTCTCGAAAATCTGTGCGCGAGCCAATAATGGATCGACTATGAGCTTCGGGGTACAAATGTACAATCAGTTGAAAAACGCCGGAAGAAATGCATTTGATGAATACCCCCTTTCGATTAATAGTGGTGGGTCAAACGGTGCGATGAGAAATATGCTGAAATTAGTCAAGCATGCCAAAGAGTGGTGGTTCGAGTCGGGATAGAAGAGATTGACTTTAAGAGAATACACTATGCGGACGGTGCGAAATGAGGAGTACGCACCGGAATCCAAGGGGAAGGGTTCAAGGAGGTGGCGCATAAGGCAACGACCGCCGTGGAGCTTTTGCGTATTGTCGGTTAAGCTTTTTCTTTATACGTAAGCGTGTATATACCGTCATCTATGTTGTGTAAGGTTTTCTGGCAATAACATCACTACTTCCACTTCTCCCGTTGGAGCTTTCGAGTCACAGAGTATTGCACAAGGAGTTAAAATCTGAACGTGAAAACTTAGACTTTCTTTCCTTCCTTGACATGTACGTTAGTCCCTGGACAGTCGCGTGTCAAAAATTATAAGATAATCAAGACACCCTGTCCCCCGTTGCTATGAGTGAAATATGCGATGTCGTATCAGGACACGGTGATGACCTCACTGGACGTCGTAATGACTTTGTGGAAAGAACCCACTTGATAGATTTGGTAACGTGTATATCAACCAGAAAACAGAACTAGCTCCGACTCGCGTTTCTTCAAAGGCACCTCTGTGGAGTAATTCCATCTGAAATGAGAAAAGTCCATCTTCCCTTTCGCAGCTGAGGAAGACAACGGATCCAAAGAGCGATAGATGACAGGTCGACGAGCAGTTTCATCGTCCATTTCAACCCAGGGAATATCAATTGGCTGCTTTGAAGGTGCTACACAGCAGAACTGTTCAGGACTGTGTGACTCGAGAAAAAATACCGATACTGACCCCTTCCTAATTTAATGAACTCACTCGAGCTAGGGTGACTAAGTGTCGGTACTTATTTTGGTAATATGGTTATATGTGCATACCCTGAGTCATTCTTGAAATATTGATGCCTCCTCAGTTCTGTGTTTCCCGTTCG
>QLOM01020014.1:0-17388 GCA_003313785.1 Termitomyces sp. MG148 | reverse complement strand
TAATCCAAATGCCATGTCAAACCCCGGCCCAAAAGCTTTGCCCTCAATAACTGTCTCCAAGAAACCTCAACAATTACGCCGAGTTATTGATAAGCACCCAGATGTGGCAACTCATCCATCGGCGCACCCCATTTCACAGGCGGTGACATTTATTTCGTCCTCAGTTCCATCAACACAAATGGGAGCCTTAGTTCCCGAAATAGAAATTGACGGAGTGAAGTCAGATGAGAGTGGAACTTCTGTTTCCGAAGGACCGTCAGACGAAAAGATCCTGGCTCCTGTTGAACCTATCGATACAGTTGCGCCACCTGAACCAGCGAATCCCAATGGTGTTCGGCGGACGACGCGCGTACGAAAGGTTCTCAATCCCTCTCTTATTTCAGATGCGTCTGTTCCTCCTGCAGATGTGAAGTCGCGTCGTAAATCGAGTTCCCAGGCAACGGGCGACGCTACTTTTTACGGGATGAGCGCTACTGCATTGAGGGCTCTCACGACTTCGAATACAGTCAGGAACCAGAGGTATTTGGCGGCAAAGTTGGAGACTGAAATCATTAGAAGGGAAGGAGACCGACCAGAGAGTCCAGCCATCAAGATTAAAACGGTTGTGCAACGCGAGCAGGAAGAAAAGAGGAGGAAACGAAAGGAACGAGCGGTTAGGAGAGGGAGGAGAGAAACAGTTGGGCATCTGGACGACAAGGACGGGCACAGCGATAAAGATACAGAGAACGAAAGCGATTGGGATGATCAAAGTGCCAGCCCTTCACCAAAGAGACATAAAAGAGGACCAGGCGACGAAGAGGAATACAAGACCCCTGTGAAAAAGCTCGGGAGATTGAAACTCGTGGATGACGATGACAAGGAGGAATCGCTGGAGAACGAAAGACGTGTAAAATGGGACCGAGGATTGTTTACGACGATATCTCTTGACCAGGTCAAGTTGGGGACTCGTCGTCGACCAATGGAAGACATCATCGTCAAGGGGTGCTTAGCACCTGCTGCCAAGGTGCGACTATCATCTTCGTTTTCCCAGCTCGAACTTACCTATTATAGACATTGACTTTGGATAACCTTGGCAACCTTCCCTATGCTGACATCCCATTGACAGAGCTTGTAGAGGAGAATATAGTGGTTAAGAAATTTGTTTACGATAATGATGTTGAGGCTGTGGAGGAAGTGATTGTGAAAAACACGAGAGCCCGCAATAAAAAGGGGAAGAGCTAATATTTTTACTCGTTATTCAATCACATATATAACATTCATTTACTATCATCTGCAGAAGGGTATATACATTACATACAACAGAATCACTCCGGTCGACGATAAGTGATTCCAGCGCTGGCCTGATTAACAGGAAAAACAAGGACTTCGGCAATATTCACATGAGGAGGCCGAGCTGCTGCCCAGACTATTTCCTCCGCGATATCAGTTGCAGTCACTGTTGAAAGGTATTCAATGAGGAGAGAACTGCCGTAATCTATTAATTAGCTTACATGGATCAAGCCCGGCGTAAACTTTCGCTGCTGCAGCAGTATCACCTCGAAATCTGGTGATTGAGAATCCAGTTTCGACCATGCCTGCACAAAGGGGGAAAAGGTTGACATAGATTCAATGAAAAGAAGAATCTATAAGATATTAAAATTAGCCAAACCAGGCTGTATCTCAGTCACTCTGATCGATGTGTTGACCAGCTCCCTTAACAGTGACCCAGTGAATGCATTGACTGCATGCTTAGTCGCAGTGTAGATACTGCCTCCTGCGTATGCCTCACGGCCTGCGACCGAGCCAATGTTGATGACATGTCCCGAGTTCTTAGCCTTGAATTCTGGTTGAACACTTCAGTTAGATGGATGCACGACGGTCGTTGATCGAATCAATATACTTCGGACGAGCAATTGAGTGACAGAGATCAAGCCAAGTACATTTGTGGTGAACATTCCCTCGATATCTGCGTCGGCAATATTACCAACATGCTCGACGCCGAGGACATATCCCGCGTTGTTGACTGAAACAACTATTTGAGCACGATGAACCGATGGAGAAGCACACAGATTACCAAGCACATCGACATCCTGGAGATCTTGAGGAACGGTGTCAAAGAGTGATGCAACTTGAGCTTTGTCCGATACGTCAGCGACCACACTGACAAACTTCCCTCCCTGCTGAAGGCCGGATTCCTGATGGGCAGTAAAGCAGGCATCGTTTACTTTTTTCAAGGCATCGGCGCGCCGAGCAACAAGAATCACATTGGACCCTCCCTACGGACGTAGTATTGAGCATGGATGTACATGCGTGTTACCAGGGCATCGTACTTTGGCGAACAAGACTGCAGTCGCCTTTGAGGCATATTAGCTCAAGTCGATGAAGCAGATCAAGCGCATCGCCACTTACGGCTCCAATTCCTCCGCTTGCCCCAGTTATCAGTATAGTCTTTCCAAGCAGACGCGAAGCGTTGAAGATTGACATATCACCCTTGTAGACGAAAGGAAAGGAAAGTTCAATTGTTATCGCTTATCACCTGATCGGAAATGACGCTGCTTGCAAATTTAGGAAAATCCAACATATTCTACATCGACTCATTCGCGAAACCTTATGACGGATGCTCAACAGGTTCATCCTGGTTGGCAGACCCTCTTGGATTGGCTGGCAATGCATGGAATGGACATCTCTCACGCGTTATCAGTGCAGGCAAGACCTAGCCCTGGTTTGTTGTCCTCATACTCAGTGAGTACAGTGACATTGATGCCCAATTGGAAGGCGCAGGGTATGGATTGTTTGCGCTCAGAGATTGCAATCCTGCAGTGCAGCTGCTCTCTGTACCGGCTAGTGCTTTGCTGAACATGGCCACGTTGTCTGCATTGTATCCTCATGCTCGACGCTATCTGACTGCGATACAATTGATGTCTCTACATCTGTTTCTTTACAAGCCCAACGGTTCACTCCCTTCGTCTGATCCTATCTTTGGACCATATATATCCACCCTACCGCGCGATTTGACTGCTCATCCCTTGGCCTGGTTGTGTAGCGACAAAATGGAGAATATCAGCTCTATGCTCCTGTCTTGCTTACCCGCGAACGTTATGCTGGCCCTTCAAGAAGTTGGTGATCGCTTCCGTGCTGACTGGGCAATCGTTGAGCAGTACATCGTCGGTCTGAAACAATGCATATGAATCATCTGCTTCTCTGACTTTTGACTCTATTCAAGCAAGAGAACGATTTTTTACCTTCTCTTTGTGAGATAGTTGGACCAATCGTTCGTGACATTCAATCCAACGTTATACGATGTAAGGAAGATTTTTTGTGGGCTTGGCTAAATGGTCCGTAATCTTCAAATGTTGAGAAACATTCCATTTTTGAACGATAATTGTCATCAGTTAATACCCGATGCCTCTACTATCGTCTTGAACAATCGGCTTCGAGTAAAAACAACGTGACTATGTGTCCTATTATCGATTTTGCAAATCATACAAATCACTCAAATCATATGTCGCCAAAAGAACCTCTTACTACAAGAGCGAAGGCACCGTCAAAAGTTTTCGGGCTCGATTTCGTGTTCGTATCACCTTCAAAAACGGCCACGAAGCAAGATGATGAACTTTTCCTGAAGTATGGATCACATTGTAACCAGACACTGTTTGTTGAATATGGTTTTGTGAGCGAAATCTCTGCTGAACTCCTGTTGCATGGCGATGCAATTGGGCAGATATCCATTCAGAGTGAACTGGTTGATTTATTTGAGTCAAGAGGAGAACTCGGTGCTTGGATGAAAGATGTTCTTCAGACTGAAGGTTACTGGGGGTAAGAGTTTACTTTGATGTCAGGCAGTCGGAATGAAGCTTCCCTGAACTCTAGTGATTGGACCTTACATTGTCGGCCTCCTCCGGCTCACCCATCCTTTCGACTTATCACGGCTCTTCGTCTTTATCACCTATTCCCCATACAGGAGACAACGGTTCCGCCGAACCCTACACCAGCATTGGAGTCGTGGATGGCCACAATAATGGGAACATCTGAGAAGATATCTCAAGGAAACGAGGAGGCCTGGAGGACCTCGTTGCTTTGTATTTGCAGGAAGCGTGCAAGTGATGCGGAATTAGCTCTCTCGTCCCTGAAAGAGAGAACGTACCCCAACGGCCCGGCTTGGATCTCATGGACTAAACAGAATATCATGATGTTATGGGAGGAAGAGTTACTAGTTTCTACCCAAGTCACTAATAGTATTCTTCAGCATGAGGAGTTCTGAAGTGTAACGATTGGTGCATTTAGTAAGTACACTGAGAAACCCATCAATCAACTCAATGATGTACATTGTAAGTACTAAGAGGGCCAGTGGAACCAGACCACAGCGGCCGTTCCAGCTTATAAAAGGCGCATATCTGAATCAACTAAATGTTCGAACGCCTGGTTCTATATGTACAGTTCTGTGACAACGATATTTTTAACTGTTGTAAGATGTAGACTTACATCTGAGTTGCGTTGGCATGTGGAATACATAGTTGACAATTAGGTCAAAAATATATCATCACAGAAACTCATGAATAATGAGCAGAAACGAAACTGTGCCGACTGCACAAGCTACTAATTCAGGTTGGAGCATGGTTTCGTACTTTGGATGTTGTTCCTCTCAGTGCCCACCTGGACGTTGTTTTCTGAGCAGACAGGGGACGATCAGAGGCATTAAGTCACGTGACGGTCCCAATTGCTCGCTCTCCTCTTATGCCATCCAAGAAGAATCAAACACTAGCCACGCCTGTGCCTGCTACAGAAGAATCGGTAGCACCGTCTCCTCCAGATCCAGTACCCCCAGTTCAAGTACTGTATTGCGCAGGTTCATCTGGATTCACCCTCTGTACCCATAATCTAATCAGTATGAGTGTCTTCAGTCTGTTCTTTCCCCCCTGAATACTGCGAGTTTGGTTCAAGCCTTACACGATGCAAGGAGTGGCTGAAGGAGACTCATGAGAACTTGTACGATAAGTATTACTCTGAAGGTAAATGAGTGGAGTCATCGATGCCGCTCATTTATATACGTGTGTTGCACAGATGCGCTTACCTCCAAGGTTGGGACACTGAGCTTGGAGGCGCAGGCTAAGTTGGAGAAGGACACGGCAAAAAAAGAGGCTAAAGCTGAAGCGAAGGCCGATGCTGCATTGAAGAAGAAGCTTGCATCACAGGTAACCTTAGGCATTTGAGATTTCAGTGAAGCATGATAAAAACCGCCCTTATTTTGTAGATCATCATAAAGCGGATAGAGAGGAACAAAAGAAAGCATGTTACTTCCGTCCTAGGTCTCGAGGCGTTCGGCGTTGATTTGAAGAAAGCAGCCAAGCAGTTCTCGTCTAAGTTTGCGACTGGTTCATCAGTGACAAAGAACCTCCAAGGACAAGATGAGATTGTCGTTCAAGGGGACGTCAGTGATGAAATTGTCGAGATGATTCATGACGGTATTGGAGTGCTGAAAGGCATACCAGCGGATAATGTGGATGTAGTGGAAGAAAAGAAGAAGAAAGGAGGAGATTAAGAATCTTGATACGAGAATGTACTTGAATAAATGCACACATGATAACTTCAACACCTTTAAAAACTAAGTCATTGAAGCTTGGACGAGTCCACTTTCTATTGTTGTGTGATTACTCAGTTAATCATCTCTAGTTTTCCTATCTAAGAGACGATGCTTAGGAATTTCCGCGTCTTTGGCTTCATCTTTGTCAAGGGCTACGCCAACATAGGAGGGGAATCTGAGAGGTATGTGTGAGCGCGTCCACGGGTCAAAAAAGTGATCTGTAATTTTCTTCACCTGGGTACGCCATCCTTCGTTAACTCTTGGAAGCGATAGGTGATGATGACACCGATCTGAGGCGGGTTTTTGCGTTGTTTGTCCTTCAACCCTGTACCGACGCTGAAGGTCTAGCAATAAACCAGTCGTCAATAAAATGATCGACAGTATTGGAAGTCTTCGCCCAATATTGATGTCACAGAGAACACATACCTTTCCCGATTGCATTTTACATTTCAGCGCACCGGTAGAACCTTGATGTCTACCTTTACCTGGAACATGGCCTATCACGAGAGCCTCGGCATCATAGAAAGTCTGGCGTCTGATGAGTCGGTGGATAACGTTCTGCTGCTAGATAAAGACACACCTTAATCTTCAACAACGACCCAGAGCGTCTACCCTCGTATTCTCTGTCATGCCGATTAGTAAATACAGGTCAAGGAAAGTAGATTAATTTTCAGCACGATGCAGGTTTTCTCAACATCAATCCTTCGCCACCCAAGCTCTCGACCTCTTTGAGCTTATCAAGGACATGCTGTCTACTTGTTGCTTTCTCGTGTTTGACAACATTGACAACGTCAGAAGTATAATCGCCGTCTGGACCAAAGAGCCTTTCCAGAAAGTCAGCACGGTCTTCGAATGGGAGATGACCCTTCGAAGGTATATCAAAAATCTGGTGTTGGGTCGCCGTTCAGATCTTGTCTTTGATCTCGACAAGAAAGGACGAACTTGGAACGTGATATTCTTCCAGTGAGATGAGCCGGGAGCCTTGACAATTGAAACCGTTGATTGGAACTCGCCTCGCCCACCAAAAAGTTCGCCATCCAATGTAACGTCCTTGGGCAGTTCTGGAAAAACATGAATAGATTTTTTGATACAGTGTGTATGATACCGACTCTCTAAAAACCACTTGGGAGGAGTGAAAGGATTTCCTAGACGGCTGATCATGTCCTTTCCATCATAGTATGTTCTGAATGGTTATCAGAGCCAGCATTGGATGACTTTAAGAAAGCATACCTTACGCCATCCAACTTCTCGGAAATCCACCAACCTGTAGGATCAGGGCCAGTCTCGATGTCCCACTTATTGGCCAAAAGTAGGTCAGGAATAATTTTGCTGGTTGTGTCATGACTCTCATCATCATTTTCGTCATTGTCGTCTTCGTCCTCTTGATCCATGCCACCTTCTGAAGCAGGCTTGCGGATCTTCTTGGCTGGCTTCTCACCCTCTTCATCTTCGTCGTCATCTACTTTCTTCTTCCTAGGGGCAGGCTTTCGACCTTTTCTAGCATCATCGCCTCCATCTCGCTGGACTCTGCTCCTTGCGGAAGACGTACTTCGAACTTTCTTGACAGGTTTACAGTCCTCTTCATCCTCCCTTTCGTCATCCTTTCTTCGTTTCGAAGTAGCCTTTGCCTTTGGTACAGAAGCCGCCTTCTTAGCTGTGGACTTGGGAAGTGGCCCGTTTGGGTTCTTCAACTTCAGGCGAGCTTCTTCATATCTGTCGCCGAAAAGGGACTTCATATGTTTGCAAGTGCGAGCATTGACCGGATGACCACTCTACAAGTTTTCAGTCGAAACGTCGATCCGAAGCGAACGAGAGTTTATACTGACTTGATTTCTCCATGCCTTTGAGGAGTTATATAATGAATGAGGGATGTATAGCTAGAAAGAAATACACAGCAGCGTACGGGACATGTACTAATAAAGATTCAATAATTGTCTCTGGACGCTACAAAGTCAACTTTTACCAGTAAAAATGATCGGAAGTGCGTTTGATCTTGTACACAGAGTTACTGAACAGCCAGATTGTACGTGAACCTTGGGATGTGAAAGGGGACGGCGAGCTTACCTTGAAGTCGAACTCACTTCCTTTTCCTCGCCATCGAGCAAGAAAAGCTTGGGCTTGATGCCGTTGATTTCTGCGAGTTCATCGTCAGCCATGGCTGTGGATGAAAGAGAACTGTACATGCACGTGGCGGCTGGACATTGAACAACGCCCACTCCAAGGGCAGTCACAAGTCACTTCGGCAGTGCTGAGTGCTGATGCATGATGCATGATGGCCAATCTTACACTGGAAACCACAAACTGACAAATTCAGGCTTGCAAGTGGCCGTCCTCCATTCCTTCCCGTTTTCATTTGTTCACTGATGGCCGTCGAACGACTTCTCGCTACACGAGCCCAACGGGCTTTCTTTTCTACAGGTATGGACCCACTGATCATCCCTATCTCTAAAGCTTACCTTACTGTGACATGAAATAGTGATTCTTCGTGAGCCACAATGTCATATAACCACAATTTTCGTTGACATAGAATTGTATGCTTCAGAGGCGATCGTAGTGCTGATTATGGTTGGAATCACATTCAGAAAGGCGCGTAATTCACAGCGATATCAATGGTGTTACGTGTTCTCACTATTATGCAGGTCGAAGTCAAGGTAGACTTCACTAAGGATCCAATGTACAAAGTATCTCATGTATCATTTTCCCTTCATAACTCTCTACTCATCTTTTGTTGCAGACGCTGCCATGTTACTTGGCGCTGTTCGCTCTGGCTGAGTTGATGCTCTTTTCCTCGTGCTCATCAAACTTGCTGACGCATGATTCAGAATTTTCGAGCTTTTCATTGCCTTTGATGCTCTTTGGTTCCGGAATGTTATTCAGTTGTTCGGCCTCCTTCGTAAGACTTTTCTTTCCTTTTTGCCAATGTAGAATGACATCTTTTCTTGACATCTGTTCTTAGTATTTCATCTAGCTCTTATAGTTTTTGCTGCGCTTCAAGTTCATCAAACGAAAACCGCTTTGGTTCAATTGCAAAACTGTGATGCATCTCAAAGTGTCATTGTTAGCATGCCTCTCAGATTGCTCATCGACTTCATTATTAATGGCGTTTTAGAAATGCGGAGGTGCCGGAACACTTTGGAAGAGCGTGGAACCCTTCTTGATAGTCGCTCCCTGCGTCATCAGTGCCTCATGGCTCATGGTGCTTTTTTGGGTCAAACGGCTCTATGAAGAGTTTGGGTATATTCATTCCTTCTTTGTTCACGTCGCATGTTGATTTGCTATATAGCTGGGCCATCTTTCACGTTGTCGGGGCCGACCGAAAGATGAAATGTAAGGCGTTTGAATTTAATGTGTACTCTCAATATTCTGATCACAGAATGTCAGCTATGTATCAATGGTATCAGATCATGATCTGTCTCCTCAAATTTGACTTCTTCTGCTTCACTGGGGTTACTATGCAGGTTGGATTTCCCCCCTTGTATTCTTGTATTTTTCTAACGTTCTCACAGCTTCTCATTCTGGTCTTGCAGAAGAATACAGCGGAGTTTGGTGTTACTGTTGCAGCAATCCCGGTTGTGCTTATCCTTTTGATTCTATGTGGCATTGCTGTCCAAAAAGAAATTAAGTGGTAGGTTCTTTGCGCCTGTAATATCCCTTAGTTTTGAATGATTGCGTAGGATTATGTCAATTTCTCTCGTTATGATGCTGGCTGCACTAAGCTACTGTGAGTGTTTTTAAAATTTTCGAAATATGTGATTCAGTCTCACCAACGGTATATGTGCTTAGTTTGTGAGTATTTTAGTCCTTTTCTTGGTCCTCTCACGATTTTTTTGCTGCAGTATATAAGCTCGTTCGTTTTTATGAGCCATCATCGCGGAATCAATACGAAACCACAAGGGCGACTCTCACAACTTTCAGTGGGTTACATGTAATTTTCCCCTCGCCACGCATCTGACCCTCGTAATAGCTATCGTTGCGTTCCTTCTCCTATTCGCTACATTCGCTGTCGGCCTTCGTTGCTTCGCAGACTTCGACAAAGGATTGTTGTCGTCGAAAGTCAATGGTGGGGAGTCTTTATTCCATCATCTTGCGCCATTATCTGACGGGGTTTGTCACCCGTAGCAATGCCAACGCGTCCACCAAAAATCCATAGCACGGGATCGGAGGTGAATAATATGAGCCAAAACCCATCATCTTACGCTGCAAGGATATCACGCATCTCAATCGAGTGATGAACTTCTCAGGGATGCAATCACGACTTTCATACCCTCTGCATCATGCTGTACTACGGATTGGATCTTGTTCGCGGACCGATTTTTAACATCTATGAGAACGTTCGTTCTGCACTATTTCATGTTTAAATACTTAGATTGGTAACGTTACAATGAATACCCATTCGTGCATGGATCACGCTGGTAATAGAATGTCATATCTTGGACCTCCTTACGTTGAGACCGTCACAAATTAAGCTTCAAGGGTCGACTGGATAAGTCAATTCTCATCGATTTTACCTTAACGAAGCCGACGCGTCGAAAGGATGGATACTCTCCAACAAGCTCTACAAAGTCCCCATCCAGGTCTGCTACTCAAATCTTACTTGTTTAAAATTTCTACCTCACGCCGGTGGGGAACTTAAAGAAGGAAGAGCCAAAACGTCGATCTCTCGCCCAAAAAGCTAGCAGCGCGACCACCAAAAACAGAGACTACAGCTGGTCCGTTATTCCCCTTGTGCTACAGGAAGCACAACAATAAGCCAACAAAACCAAGGCTGCTAAAAATCAAAGAAAGGGGGTGGAAAGATAAATGAAGGAGCCTGAGGGGTCAGCAAAGATCGAAAGAATTTGCGACAATTAATTCTCATGTTTTAATGAGGCTAAATTCGAGCAGCTAAGCGGCAGCTTGAGGATGATAATACATTGTTCTCATATTACGATGATGACTTTCCCAGATAAAATGACAGCTTGATAATACATAGTTACTTTCAATCCTTTGATAGGAGACGTCGCGTTTGAAAAATGAAAAATAAAGTGTAAGGTGGTTGTACACTTAGTCAGCGGCAAACGTTTAACATCGTATCGTACGTTTGAGTGATGCAATCCTTAAGTTGGCGTCGTCCATGGTGGTTCTCATTTCTTGACCATGTACGTGTTTCGCGAATCATACAAAACACACCGTCTCAATATGGTCCACCCACTTCGTTCAGATAAATCTGATCATAACAGGACTAACAGCTTCTGTCATCATCCTCACTCGATCTGCAGGAGTCATATATTTTGCTTTTGGTGCACTCATATGCACTTGTATTGTCAAAATTCTGAAGAAGGTTATACGTCAGCCCCGGCCAGCCAACACGACATCAAAACAAAAAGCCACCTATGGGTATGAGAGCTTTTTGACCATTGTGTCTTTATTATCACAACGAACGCTTTTTGCAGTATGCCTAGTACACACTCGGCCACAATCAGTTACTATGCAGTCTACATCCCCCTTGCGTGTATACACCTGCCATCCCACGGATCCCTTCCCTCATCTGTATGGCTACGGATACTCCCACTGGCGTTGGTTTTCCCATGCGCTGTTATAGTAGTATTGTCGCGAATATGGCTCGGACATCATACGTGGCCGCAAGTCCTGGTAGGAGTGTCTCATGGCTTCATTTTTGCGACCGTATGGTTCAAGATGTGGTGTGCGGGATTGAACCAGTACGGTCCGCGGATAGAAGAATTCATAAAATGGGAGTAGATTTCCCTGACATTCGTACAAGTGACATGTTAGTTGTTGGTTGTTGCCCTCACCCCATTGTTGATTAAACATACTATCACCACGTGACTAATACGACTTAACACTAAACCATGGACCAAGAAGACCCCATCACTCAATTCTTTCCTGACCTGGAGACTGTCGACCTCTATGAGGTTCTTTCTGTTGCAAGTGATGCAAAGATAGATATTATAAAGAAGGCTTACCGACGCCTTGCTCTCGTCTATCATCCTGACAAGCACGCGACTGCCAGCGACGCCGATAAGGCAGCAGCCTCAACCAGATTTCAGCAAGTTGGATTCGCTTATGCTGTACTGGGCGATGAAAAACGGCGGCTCCGGTACGACCAAACCGGAAGAACAGATGAAGGATTCGAACTTGCCGCTGGGGACGAAGGATGGGAAGCGTACTTTGAGGCCATGTTTGAACGCGTCACACGTGTAAAACTCGATGAAATGAAGAAAGAATATCAAGGTGAGTTGATCGGCGCGTATACCTTCCTTGTCCTCCCTTTTCCTGATATAAATACACATACCAGGTTCGAATGAAGAGATTGAAGACCTTGCTACGGCGTACACTAGCACTGGTGGCTCTATAGGCGAAATCATGAATCATATACCCCATTCGACTCACGAAGACGAAGCACGGTTCATCACTATAATTTCCGACTTGATTACGCAAGGAACTTTGCCAATGCTTGATACTTGGCGGAAGAGTGTCAAGGACGAGAAAGCCAAACTTGTTCGACAGAAGCAGGGCGCAAAGGAAGCCAAGGAAGCAGAGCAGCTTGCGAAGGAGTTGGGGGTTTGGGACGAGTTCTATGGTAGCGGGAAAAAAGGAAAGCGGAAGACAGAAGGGAAAGGAAAGAAACATACGGACAAGGAAGATGGAGAAGAAGATTATTCAGCGCTTCAAGCGCTTATTCTGAAGAAAAGACAGAAAAATATGGATAACTTCTTCGATGGTCTTGCCGCAAAATACGCGGAGCCTGCATCCAAAGCTCGCGGAAGAACGAAAAAGAGGGGAAGGGCTGAGAGTAAAGAGGGTGAAGGTTTGCCAACCAAGAAAATACGGAAGGTGACGCCACAGCCTCCAGATGACGAAGAATTTGAAAAGTTGCAAGCCAGTTTATTTGGAGACAAGACGAAGGCATCGTCAAGTGTGGATGAACCTCGAGCGAAGGCGGCATCTAAGACCCGGAGGAAGGTGCAGTAGGACGGCAACCAAACTGTCGACGTCGTTAGTTTTGTCTTTTGTATTATTTCTTACAGATATTTGTATAATATTATTTATGTGATAGCTCGACATTCAGAGGTAACGAACAGAATCTATGCCTAGACTCCTCCGGGCATGAATGATCGCCACAAGTTCTTTGATACTTTCCTCGAGTAATACAACGTCGTCCAACAGTTGGGACAGTGTGACACTACCACCAGTCTTCGCGGATTTTGCATCAGGTTCGTCTTCGACCTTGAATGTTTGTGGTGAATCATGATTCCACCTTGAAGATGTGAAGACATCATCTTCGAAACCTGTCCATCTCGTCGATTGTGTTGTTGCCCAGGGGTCTGAGGATGCAGCAGGTACAATGAAAGGTTCTACCATGATCGACCCAGTGTCCTGATAATGACGACCAAACGGACTGGCTATACCTCTCGTGTTTTTCTTTGACGGTGTTGACAATTCGGGTGTGGCAGAGATAAGCACGGTCTTATTCTTCCTTGGAGTCAAGAACGAGACAAGGGAGCTGGTCGTAGATGATTTCGTTTTACTTTTGGCGGGTGGAAGCAGCGTGGATTCAAGAGATATGTCAGATATTGGCTCCTCCAAATCTAACGAGACATTAAGGGCGTCCGTCATGTTCTCTGAAAAAAGTAATCCCTGTCTTCTTTCCAGAAGATATTTATCGAAGTTATCTACAACGGACCGGTAATGCTCTAGCTGAGTGATAAGTCCGTAGAAGATTGTGTGGATCACCGGCCGAGACTTTTCGTCCATGGTAGCTGCAGGAAGAAAATTCAGATCGCTGGCCAATCTTGTTTCTATGGAGAAGTCAATTGAGCGATCGTCGCTGTTATCGCCGGTTAAGATGGTACCCTCAGCCCCCAGTCCTTTCTGTGAGTGTGCATCATCTATTCCAAAAGTCAACCAGCCAGCTAAGGATCGACCAGGATGGATGGCTAGCGTGGCCAGCACACCAGTTAGAGCGATGTTGAATTCGGGAGTGTTGAAGAAAAACCTTCTCAGATATTCAAGGACAATCACTAGTACAGGGTCGTTGATATTGAGTCGGTGTTTATACTTCCGTCGAATATCTGGCTCGCTGAGTTCTTCATCAGTTGTACAGTATGTCGACAGATTTTGAATGGAGAAAAGAGCATCAGCTAGATAGTGTTCATAGCCGGTGCTGAATAAATCACTGCTATGTGATGGATCAACACGGGAGACAAGCGTAAGATACAGTCCCATTTCACGTTCGTGGGTTGAAAAAGTTGTGTCAGGCTGTAAAAACTGAGGAGACCCAAGGAAAGAACCTGTTTTTGTTTCATCTTCAACCTCTGAAACGATGAATGCGTTTTCATCGTAATCATCTGAGAGATGAAGTGTCTCGGAAGAAGGCATACATGGATGAGGGAAGCTAATGACAATAGGATCAGGTGTGACAATTAGGATTCGCTCCGTGGTGATTTGTGGATGATGAAGAAGCATAGATTGCAGGAGCTGCAAAGCGGATGTCGCCGCGGGTTGGTATTTGGATTTGAGATTTGCTAACAGAAGATCTCGCAGCGTAAAGCGAGCTATTGATGTAAAATATTCAGACTGTTTCCTAGATGAAGGAGCTTCCATTTCAAGGAGAACCATTGCGCTACTTTTTCGCCGCCGCCGTGTGTCCTGCTTGTCCAAGGATTTGGGCATTGTACCGTCTCTGTTCGACGTCAACGATCGTTGTTTTGAGCGAACTCCTTCATTGTCTTCACTGAGTAGAAAATCCACGAGGGTGTCAGCCAGTCGTCCGGGATGGAGTGTTCTTATCATGACTTCAATATAAGACATGACTGCAACAGCACTTCCATCGGTGTCGGAACATTCCAGGATAGTGGGATACAATACGTTCTCCAAGAAGATAAGCCGTACTGCATCGAGGATTGACTGTCCAATAGCATTCCCAACAAGAGAAGATGCGCCCAGAGACCCTGAGACGTCGTTCCTACGTAGCACGTCTTGTAAAAACTCGAGCAGTTTCAGAAAATGGTCAACGCGTGCTTTGAAATCTGTGTTTGAAGCATCCTCCACACCCAACGCACGCAATTTCTTCTTCTCTTCCTCATGTTTCTCTTTTTCTTCTATAGAATCGAGTGTGCCACCGATTGTCATTGAGTTCCCAGAGGGGTTGGCAGAGACTGAAGGCGTATAAAAAGCTAACTTGGTTGGAAGGAGCGAGTATACTGCTCCTAATCCAGCACCAAGGACCTCCGAGAAATCACCATCAAGAATGTACTCTGCCAAAGCAAGTGCAGCATCTTGAACTGGATCTGGTGGTACGTTTTCTAATGACGACTCACATGCTTCTGGATGGAATACGCCTCCAGGTGACATTGCTACATCCATGAGGAAAAGCAAGCCTGCCCGAGCAAAATCACCAATCTGTCCTTCACGATGAACGAATCGAAGGAGATAGTTGAAAAGCAAGAACTCGTATTCAGTCTTCCTGGAGGAAGAAGCGGGTGCAGACCTAATGGTTGTTTGCGAGGGTGTAGGAGATGATCCACGCTCGATGTCTTCATCTTCGCCTTCGTCTTGATCGTCTTCGTCTTCGTCCAATTCTTCAGCAGAAAACAATGGTTCAGAACGATACCAATGTTTATCATGAAAGAAAATCATTAGCAGGTCGCGGTATGCTCGAATGCGGCTGCACAAGATACAAAGTAGATTGACCACTATCAAAGAATAAGCTCAAGCATTTCGGCACAGGAGGCAAAAACTCACAATCTTGCTCGTACTCCGATGGTTGTTTTTGTACAGAACTTTTTGCCGCTCCCATAACTTTATGTCCATCAAACTGCTCTTGGATATCGTCTCCAACACAGTTCCGGATCAGTCTGAGAACAGCCCTGTGGACAGCAGAATGGACAAGAAATTGCTCGTCCATCAGGACCACCATATTCTGCACCGCACGAAGCACCTCTACTTGTATTCCAGATGGACGATCAGTTTCGCTGAGTCGAACAAGAGTCCCTAGTATATCTGCGACAAGGTATGAACGAAGGTCGACTTTTTTCTCCTCAAAGTAATGGATGAGGCCTACCATTCTTCAAGAGGTATTCGAGACATGCGCCGGTGCCCCTAACCAGACTTCAAGACTCCATACATTGACTGGTTACTCTAGATGACATACCCTTCTTCTGTTCTCGTCGACTCCCAAACCAATGAATCGACCAAAGACCGTAGATGGTCTGGTACATTGGTAGACTTTATTCCCCGTGATAGTTGTCGCTCGTCTGGATATTGCAATGTGTTCTGTTCATGGTCATGGTTCAGTTGTGACGTGATGGTATATGGTATATGTATTTCTCAAGGCCGACCTTGATAATGTCCCAAGATTTCTGAAACTCCTGAGCACGGTCGACAGGTGCCTGTGAGGGCAGAGAGTTGCCCGTCCGAAGAAACTTGGCAAAATAATCCATCCAGAGTATCTAGACTAATAAGTAAGTACCTGGGCGCGAACAAATAGTTCACCATTCTATACAATCCAGATAAGATTAATGAAATCTTAAGTTTAAAGACTCATGCACGTGATGCTGACAGCTTGTCAGTAGTGTTTATCCGCAGATTACGTGCTGTACTACTACTCTAGATGATACAAAATGATGGACACTAGGATGAGCTAATGTCAGGTATACAGACTGAAGGATGTGCCGATGGTTAAAATATGTGATAACGATATACTATCTTCAGATACTTTTGCAAATGGAACAATCAAAAGTGTCAAGGTTGATTTGATTCCGGAAGATAACAGCTGCAAATGACTTGAGCAGTTAGTATCGAGAGAGGGTGGAAAGACTTACGTAAGACGATCAATGCTGCAAGTAGGGCGACTATCATGATATAAACGACAGTATACTTGATGACCTGATAAGCAAGTATAAGCTACTGCAACAATAATAACAATAGAACAGTAATGGACATACAATGGATCGCCTCTGCCTTTTTTGCTTAGTAGAGAAGAGAGGGGCACGAATTTGCTTCGACGGACGAAGCCAGACTGCAAACAACGCTTCAGTGGACACTCAACGAGCGTTAGTGATACAGCACTTACACAACATCGTCGAATGCAACCTGTTCATGTAAGGAATGAGGATTGGAGGGGTGAGAATAACCAAGAGGATGTGTGCAATGAGGAGGTCAGATCCCCAAAGAGACATCTCAACAATTTTGACGATGAATTCACGAGCAGGCTGGGAGATAGCCGAAGTCCCTAGACCTCTCCCATACCACTTTCCTGTCCACCAAGCACGATTTGTTTCATCGTGTTTGTATTCACGAGTCAAGAAGACAGCAATGAGAATCTTCTGAATGGCCCTTTGTATGGCAATGATCGCGATGACTCCCAGAACGGCACGCGAAGCGTCCCACAGTTCGAGAAACCACTGTGCATACGAATTGAGTCAGTCGTATTGTTATCGATGAAAACTTCGACTTACGAAGAACTCAAAGAACGCCACAAGACCAATGAGACATAATAAGTGGCCCAAAGTAGCCATGACTGAACCGAATCTTGTCCATGATTCCATCATAGGGCCGATAAAAAGCGACACGAAGAATAAGCTCATGAGTATGGCTGCGTTCCAAACCACAGGGCCAACAGCAATGACAGCGATGCGGACGAGAGGAGGTGGAGGTAAGTTGCCATTGGCGTCAGGGAATGACTTGACGAACAAGTATGCGAGAGTGAAAAGGGCTGCAATGAAGATTGGCCAGATGATCTCGGAGAAGATGACTGTTCTCCATTTAGCTCGAGGTACATCTCCTGACAATTTCTCGGACGGATGACCTAATTTCTTCTTCTTGTA
>QLOM01020013.1:0-24617 GCA_003313785.1 Termitomyces sp. MG148 | reverse complement strand
CCGATGGGGACGGTCGGAGCATCAATGGAGTACCGTATTCGAGGAGCTTTTGGTTTCGTAGTTTGGTGGAGAAGAAGAGGTTTTGCGGGAGATGGTGGAGACGGCTGACACCAGGGAACATCAAAGCGGACAAGAGGGAGCTCAAAGTGCTTCACTTGGCGTGAACCTACGGCAGTTATGGGCACATGGTTCAAAACTACGAGGAAATGAGCGCGAGACAAAAGAAAAGAAGACAGACGAACCAGCTTCGACTCTCCACATGCAGCGGTAGTCCACGAATATGGAAGTGCTGAATCCCCCTACTCTTGCCGGCACGGTTATCCGGAATGGAAACTCAAGCTCGTCGATGGGAGCGTATTCTTCGCCATCTGGCTTTGACCAGAGGACTTGGGTGTAGTCGACCAAGACGTTGGAGTGGAGCACACTGACGCGTCCGAGTCGCGACTCGTAGCAACGAACAGAAACGGTGATTGATTTGGCGAGCAACTGCCTCGGGTCAGCGTCGAGTCTTGTGCGGACGACTGGTCAATGGGGGTGAGAAGCAGATGAGTACGAGGCGAGAAAGACTGACCGCCCTCGACTTTGACCGGAGTGAGGCCAAGATAGCCGACATAAGGAAAGTACTTGAGCCCCTGGTTTCCTGGACAAAGGTGAGCTGGAGGAGAGGTAGGCGGACGAGGGCAGACCTTTTGTGGAGGAAAGGACTAAATGGACCATAGTCGTGCAGGGGGAAGTAAAGGAAGGGATGATGGGTCATGTTGAATCTGGATAAAAGGCATTGCAATTAGAAGCGAGAGAGATCTGTCGACAAGTCGCTTCTCCGGATATCATCACTTCTCCGTGCGAACAATCCCCGTGTCACATCCTTGTCACACTTATTCCATGCGTCTCCCGGTCACCCCGGCCTCCGGTCACGCCCGGCCCAGTCACGCGTCACTCCTCGCCTATCGTTGCTGTCGTCACCGTCGTCCATAATGCCCTCGTCCTTCTACATACCTTTCCTCCTCGGAGGCATGATCCTCACTGTGAGCACCCCATGCCGCATACATTCTCTGCCATTCCTCACCTCTCTGTAGGGATCCAGCAACTCGCTCTGGACCAAGTGGCAGGCCAGTTCTCGCTCGATCGCGACGCTCCCATCATTGACAATCAATCCCCTTGCAGGATATGCAATGTGTCGAGAACTGCCTCGATCCAAATCCGTACAATCGAGTGCTCTATGAACAACCTGTTTGGCAGACCCTTCAAATGTTCCGTGCGTCCCCAGACAGCCCCGCCGCACTTCTTGCTAACAAATCGTTCTAGTCGGAGAGATGCTCTGTCAGTCACACCGCCCAGCTGACCAACGCGCTGCTTCTCACTCTTTCTTCTTAATCCCAAGGTTTTATCCCTGTACTCTACACGTGGTTTGCCGCACACCGCCAGGCTCCGGTCCACCTTCCAACCGATTCCGAACAGGATCCTCATGTCGCTATCAAGTTCGGGACGTCACCCCAGACTCTCTCTGGCTGGAAAGTTCTCCTTCTCTGGATTCCCGCCATATGTGATCTTACCGGCACCACCGTGAGCATTCGCAGACTTGGTCCGCAGTTTCATTCTGACTTCTCTTCCCATAAGTTAATGAATGTCGGCCTCCTATATACACCGGTCTCTATCTATCAAATGACCCGCGGTGCTCTCGTCCTTTTCGTAGGCGTTTTCAGCGTCATCTTTCTTCGCCGCCATCTTTGGCTCTACCAGTATGCTCTGCTCATATCCGTAGATGACCAATTACCAATCCCTTGTTATTTAGATGGATCTCTCTTATTATAGTCATGTCAGGCGTGGGCTTGGTGGGCTGGAGTGGTTCTTTAGTCAAGGATGCCATCAAGGACGCCATAGTTCCATATTTCGCCCCTTCCGATCTGTCTACCTTTGACGAACCAGAGGCAACTCAGGTTCTTGTTGGTAAGCTTTATCTTTTGGCTCTGCCGCCTCTGTCACCTGACAATTTGGGGCATATCTTCAAGGTGTCTTCTTCATCCTGTTTGCTCAAGTGTTGTAAGTTTTCTCTCCCCCCATACTTCTGACGATCTAATTTTCTCAACTCATACCAGTACTGCCACTCAATTTGTTGTCGAAGGTGTGTCATCTCTCTCTTTTTTGGTCAAATAAATGACTTACTTGTCTTACTTGTCTACAGAAAAGATTATGGGTAAGTCGGTCGCACTTGGGCGCATTTTAGACAGTTTAAGCCTCATTTATATCTATTGTAGAGCGCTACTCTGTTACGCCATTAGTCGCGGTCGGTTTTGAGGGTTTCTTTGGTGCCATTTCCATCCTTGTGCTTTTCCCTGTTTTGGCTCTTCCATCCGTCTCAAAATTGTCGCCTTTCTTCGATCTTCCCCGTGGATGGCATCAAATGGTTGACAACGCTTCAGTTCTATATTCTGGAATTGCGATCGCCTTCAGCATTGCCTTCTTTAACTACTTTGGTCTCAGCGTCACACGACATGTCAGCGCCACTGCTCGATCATTGACTGACACCTGTAGGACTCTCTCCATCTGGCTTATTAGTCTTGGCCTTGGATGGGAGAAATTCATTTTCCCTACTTCTTTCTTACAAGTCACAGGCTTCTCTCTCTTGGTGTGAGTGTTCTTTACTTTATCAAAAGGAATAGCAAGAAGTTGATCAGACACGTCTTACCAGATATGGCACGGTTTGTGATCCTGATTCATTTCTCCTGACCTTTGATTCTCATTCTATATCATAGTTCTTATTCAACAATCTCGTCTCGCCGCCACCCTGTCTACCAGGTCCTCCCCCAGCAAGCAGCCCCGTCCGTATCACTGATGAAGAGGGAGAAGAAGCTGATGCACTGCTTTCTTCCTCTGTCCTCGACGAAACAGCTGCTCTGCCCGCTGATCTCGGTCAAAGCGGCTTTGATGTGATACCTGAAGGCCATCATCTTAATCAACCTAAGCAGCATGCTACTCAAGCACAAGTGTAGACTTTGAATGGTAACGTTCGGTCTGCTTAATCTCCTGCCTGCCACTTTACTCTCTCGTCCTCTCCTTTCCGGCATGGAGCTGCTCACCACCGTATATATATGTATATATCAATCTCTTGCATTACAATTTGGTAAATGACATGTCGTTGTAGTCGTAGAATAGCCACATGTACTTAGATATTACCTTACCAAATCATGTCATTTCAGTTTTGGTATAGTGTGCGCGATTGTTTATAGATCTCTCCCAGTTTCTTTGGTTTCAAGTTTTTGGTCGATAGATTAATCTTGTAGATCTTTAAACCTTGTCTGACATACCCATCAGATTCATGATGGCATTCTGCCTTGGGCTTTTCTTTCGGCAGCGTCCAGTAATACATATCGCATCCGGGGTACTTATTGCCCGATTCCTTCGTGTTAGAATCGAAGTTTCGAAGTCAAAGGCTACGACGGCAATGTGCACATATAAGTTTCGAAGGCTGCCATACACCTGTTGGGAGGCATTGTACTAAGCCGCGCGGCTTAGTGGAATGTCTCCCAACAACACCTGTGTGGCACGCTTCTGACTTACGATACTGCACTGCCGAAATGTACTTCTTTCGTCACTTCGACTCTCATCCACACCGAGCTGGTGAACTCGACGAGGTTCTTACTTGTCATTGCGCTAACGGCCAATATTGTACAAGCCGAGATTTCAAAATACTGAAAATAGTTAGGTGTATCATCCATCGCCCACACAATTTATTTTACTTGTCGAGATGAATCCAGAAAAAAAAATTGACATACATCTGTGACCACAATCTCCATCTCCACATGGTACGTCCTTCCCGGAAGTCAGTGGATCGGCACGGCCGGTGCTCGGTAGATGCATCGGGTCTTGAGCCCATGTGGACATGCGCGGGCTGACAAACGCCTCCTCAAGTATTTACCACCGGGCGTAATGTCTCTCTGGGTCGGGAACACTCATTGGCCCGGCTGATTTTGCAGTACACCGTAATGTGGCTCTACTTTCGTCCAATACAATACGCAGAGGTTGAAAAGGAAATCGTATATGTCAACGTTGATGTGTTTGGGACCCACATATGCACATGCACATCCTGGAATTGAGGGGTATGTGTTGAAAAGTCGATAGGGCGCAAGAAGGAGGATAATGTGAAATAAGATCAACGAAGCCAGGGTCGGCATATATGATGAATCGGTCAAAGAACTGTGAATAAAATTTGAGGGTTGGAAAGTATACTTCCTATACTCGTGTCTGGATCTTGAAGTATTTATTGTTCAATCGATCTAGATCAGACTGGTGATATAGTTTGTTTTCAGGTAGAATGACAAACTTGAAATTATTGCACGACTATCAAGCGTATATCGATGGATATGTCATCCAACCAAGTGAAAACAAGACCTGATATGGGCAGTTGCAAATGGCAGGGTGTGATTACCAGAAAGACGAGAACTTCAGAACTTGAAATTTTGACAACTGTTTGTTTTGTTTTTGATGGTTCAGAAGCCCGACTGTTGCGGCACACCTCCTTTACCGGTCAATAGTCAAGTCGTCATCATTTCCTCCTCCCCAAAGGTCAACTGAGAAGCTGAGAAGGACATCTTCTCAACCAGCGCACCCACACAGGTGAGAGTGTGTGGGAATGCCGACATCGGTACTACCGTGTCATCAGACGTTTTCAAGGAAGGAAATCCATCGTCTTGTCAGGGTTGAAAGTGCTTCGTGGACATGATATTAGATATGTTCCATGGTGCCCGTGGGATTATTCGCATGTTTTTGCATGTGGGGAAAGGTGGAGAGTCTGATACAAGTTATATGAATCCTTTTAGTGTGTTGATGCACATAAGAGGAACTCTAAATTAGGGAATGACATATGTATTGCGAGTGTGCGCCCACAAGAAGTACTTCAAGCACCTACAAAAAGTAATGATTATACTCAGTAGGTTACCGATCGAAGATGCCTCGAGTTTTATGATACGTACTGAACCTGAGTAAAACCACACTGAAATGACACATAGGATTATGTTTTAACTGCAAATGGGAAGAATATAATATAAACGTAAATGGAAGCAACTCCGGAGTCACGCCGCCGGACCAGCGCCGGGCGTGTCGTGTGACTCGATTCCCGAACCAGGCAATGATCTTCAGCGACGATACTTAATGCATTAATGCGCCGCGGCTTCAATGTTCCTGACTTGAACGCCTGCTTCTGACGGTCCCTCATGTCTTCATATCAATACGTCGTTATAGCAATGTGCTGTTTCTTTTGAATGCATTTTCTCTACCCATGTATCAGCCGATAAATATAATCTCTACCTCGTCCCAGCTTTAATCAGTGGGCGTACGAGGTTTGTGAATGGTCATCGACATCCCTCAGTTATTAACTATGTTTGGAATAACAAAATCATGAAGACTTGTCATGTTCAACGTTGTAATCTGGATTCAATTTGCCCAACTTGATCTCATTTTCTCTGATATAGACGAGAAGTGGAGATATGTCTCGTTGATAAATATACTACTATGTTTCTTTTACTGAACTTGGCTGTGCAGTTTGGCTGCAGATCATGTGAACTTTTGCTTAAATCGATACAGATTGAATTCTACTGCCGTTATTGATACTGCATACACAGGCTGTATCAATGATGTTTGGCACGCACGCATACTCAATAACTGTGGCGCGCGAAGCCCATTAGTTCTCGGAGATGTGACGCTGTGATTCTAATCGATATCTTGGTTTCGAGAAAATTCCACAGCTTCCCTTTTAAAACCTATGGTGAAGTACCGCTCAGACATTGTCTTCTCTCAAGCAACCTTGCGTAGCATAAAAGCACATCTATAGGTCTTCCTAATTAATTACCACCTGCAAGGCGTCTTCTCATCTTTTGGACCCACATAAATTTCAAGTCCTTGGGGGAACAGGATGTTTAAATACGCTTATTAGAAGGTCATTGTATCTCGTAGTTCCCATAACAGTCTAAACTGCGTCTCGTGTGCGCAAGTGCATCCTCGGCTGTCGGCAGCGTGTAGGCATACCAAGGTTTGTCCTGCATTTTCAGTAATTGCAACTCCAACTGCTCGACGAGTGACGGCGGCATTGAGTAGATAGTTTGATATTGAGGTACGAACCGAAGCATTCAAAGACTGATCCTATCCTATGAATCCTCAGAATCTTCGTCATCGCTGTCGCTCTCCGGTTCTTCTACGCTCTGGGTGGCAGCTTCCAATGCCTGAAGGGGCCATCCAATTGAGGATTTCGATATCTTTAGTTCTGCTGTTTGTTTGGCGAGAGCAATAAGAGCGGTCTCACTAAAGTTTGTCCATTACTATCCAGAGATGGTTCATGAAAAATCGCACCTCGTGTATGCTTGAGCCCAAACACAAAAGTCGTCCAACCAAATCTTGCTGTACACATAGTAGGCTTCGTGATGATCCAAAATTGCCTTCATTTCTAGCAGACAACGAACTATTGTCCGTTTACCTCCATTTAAAAATCCGGCGACGTCCATGCGACATGCTTCCGCGAGGAGGAACGATCGATACAGAGGGAAGGCAAGGGAGCGTCGATATGATGTTGTCAGGGTATCAGTCAGCTCATCTGTCGAAAATACAAGGGGTTCGGCGAGAGACGCAGGGGTGAAATAAAGAGGATCAAGAGCTGAAAAGGCTGGCACAAGTATTGACAGTGTCCATGCAGATTCTGGGGTGGGATCGCGTTGGTTTGTGCGTGATTCGTATGCATAAGAAAATAATATTGTTAAGAGAGTGAGATAGAGGTTATGTGTCTGTGCCGTCGTCGTAAGATCTGTAAGACTTGGACAATGATCAATTTACGTCTAGGATCAAATTTCTCACATTCTTTGCGAGGTAAGCGTAGCATTACAGCATTTTCTTCATCTGTGTACTTGAAATTTTCGTTGTGATCGATATGGGGATGCTTCCACATCAGGAGCTCGCGAATGTTGGCATCATCCGCGTAATCTGCCCTGGTAGAGATCAAAGATATTCAGCATCCACTTAACAACCGACCATCGACTCACATATAGTACTCTTCGTCAAATTTATCATCCTCGTGTCTCAACCTTGTCTGACGGCGTGATGCAACAGAACAAGTTTCCGCATCTTCACCGAGCTCATTAACTTCGTTCTCAGTATGCGTCACATGTCGAAAATACCCCGAGTACATGTCTAGGAAACCGTAATACTTTTGTCTAGAAATATTGAGTTGAGGTTCTTGTATTTCTTGCGGCAATTGCCAGTCGTTTTCGGCCGCTGTTGAAAGCAGTTTCAATCGGAAACAAATATCCTCGATGGAGATCTTACCTTTCAGAATCTCCTCGCGTTCACGTTTCAAGGAGAGAGCTGCGGTTTTCGATACCAAATCATTTTCTTCACTCTGGCCATCCGTTGGACTTGAAGTCTCTGATATCACTTCTATCACAGGATGAGGAGCAGTAGGGCGAGGGGCCAGAAGTTTCGCAAGAAGATCTAGATCATCGAAGGTCTGGCCTGGAACTTCTTTCGTCAGAGTGACCGTAAGATATCCCGAGCTGGGATCATATCGTGCAGTTGAGGCATCATCTTCCAACACGGGATAAGTGAAGTTGAGCCTTAAAAAGTACGGATTTATGTGGACAGAGACAAGTGTGCCGTCAACGTGGATTTCGACATCTGCCGCCTACTTCAACTCGTCAATTACTGAGCAAATGGTGTAGTAAATGAGACACGTATACCCGAACAGAAGGGCAGTATATGGAGATGATCAAGGATCGTTCTGTCTGGCTGCAACTGAAACGAGGAGTTATCATTGTGAATCTTCGAGGATTATTCGGCAGTGCGATATTCCAGAACCCGGGCGTCAAGTATCTTAGATCACCGTTACGTCCCAGGCAAGATAGTCTCAGCCACTGACGCCTTGCGTTGTATAAGATGGCCGAGGATTTCGAAAATGGTCAAGAGGTATCGTTACCGAGGTCAGGGTTCAAACTAGTTGAAAACAAGCTCGATCGACCTCTTTGAGTCATTCCTCTCTATTGATTGAACTAACTATCTATACCAATCATATAGCATGGATCCTTCAGTGCGTACAATTAATGTATTCTGCTTTCTGACGATCGATCACTGAACGCTCGTTTTCCCAGAATTTACCAGCTTACCCTTCCCTCGAAACAATCGAACAGCTAATTAACGTCGAAAAACGAGGAAACTGTGTTCCAGTCTATGTCGAGTTACCAGCAGATCTCGTTACACCATGCATGGCCTATCTTCGTATAGCAAAGGACTCAAAGTACAGCTTCTTGCTTGAATCCGTCATTGGCGGAGAAAATGTTGCTCGCTATAGTTTCATCGGCGCAGGTCAGCCCTTCATCTAGTGGCTAGTCAGAGGATTACTCCTTAAAACAATTTCTTGCAGATCCCTTCAAGGTGATCAAGACTGGCCCCAATGAAAGGGTAACTGGGGACCCTATGGTCGCGCTACAAAAAGAACTTTCTCTCTATCAATACGTTAAGCTTCCTGAAGTCCCTACCTTCACTGGCGGAGCCATTGGATATGTGTCCTATGATTGCATCCGTTATTTCGAGCCTAGGACTGCAACAGATCTACGTGATAACCTCCAACTTCCAGAGGCAACCTTCATGCTTGTCGACACGCTTCTAGTCTATGACCACATGTTCCAAACCGTTAAGGTAGTCTCTCACGTATTCGTCCCTAAGGAGGACGGAGACGCGAATCTGGCTTTTGTTTACAAAAATGCTGTTGAAAAAGCTCGGCGGCTGGCTAGCTTGTTGCTGAGTTCTACTACTCCAGAGCCTCCTCAACCCCCAATTATTCTAGGTAATGAGAGTGTCTCTAACGTCGGTAAAGCTGGATACGAAGGGTTTGTTACGAAGCTGAAGGAACACATTATTGCTGGAGACATCATTCAAGCGGTACCATCCCAACGCTTGACCCGTCCGACAGCCTTACACCCTTTCAACGCGTATCGGCGCTTGCGCCAGGTTAACCCCTCGCCATATATGTTCTTCCTGGATTGTGGTGATCTCCAAATTGTGGGGGCTAGCCCTGAAACTCTTTGTAAGGTGGAAAAGAATGTTGTATACAACCATGCGATCGCGGGTACAACGAAACGCGGGAAGACGCCCGAAGGTAATTCGTCCTTATCCCAAGACATGATACCCATATTTAACTTCCACATAGAGGATGAACAATTGGGAGCTGAGCTTTTGGCCTCTGAAAAAGACCGAGCGGAGCATATCATGCTCGTCGATCTCGCGCGGAATGATGTGAATCGTGTTTGCCAACCGTCTACCGTCAAGGTCGATCATCTCTTGAGGGTGGAAAAGTTTAGCCACGTCATCCATCTGACATCTCAGGTGTCAGGTAAACTACGTGAAGGACAAACGAGGTCAGACTCTGTCAATCCAATGATATGTCTGTTACTGACTTCTCTTGCAGGTTTGATGCTTTTAGGTCAATTTTCCCTGTCGGGACTGTGTCTGGAGCACCTAAAATTAAGGCCATTGAGATTATCTCATCATTGGAGCAGGAACGTCGAGGAGTCTACGCAGGTGCGGTCGGCCGTTTTGATTTCGCTGATGATGCCATGGACACATGCATTGCAATTCGTACGATGGTTTTCAAATATGGTGTTGCTTACCTACAAGCTGGTGGTGGGATTGTTTTTGATAGTGTGGAGGAGGATGAATACGTTGAAACTTTGAACAAACTCAAAGCCAATGTAAGAGCGCTTGAAGATGCAGAACGTAAGTCAGCTATCGGTCTCCCAAACTTTTCTGAGTTGTCATTGTCTTTACAGTGTATTGGTTCAATCTCCAGCAAACCAAGTGATAAAATGTTGCGTATCTATATGGAGATTGTAAAATTATGATCTAGTTACCATAATAATTTGGTTTATTCCTTTTCTCCTGTAGTTCTTCCTGCCTCTTCATCTCTGTTGCATAGATAGCGACCCCTTCCCTTCCAGCAATGCTCAAAACACCTCCTATGATTTCCGCTGTTCGCGTGCTTTCGTCATTCGCAGGTATTGGATACATTACGATACGGGGATCAGCATTTGAGTCGACTATGGCAATCGTTGGAACATGTTCAATAGCACATTCACGGATGGCATTCATGTTCGAGAGAGGATTGAGAAGGATGACCAGGTCTGGGACGACTTTGGTTTCTTTAACGACGTCGAGGCCGAAGATGGGAATTTTGTTAGTCAGAGTACCGGGAAGCCATCGGTCACCGACATGGAAGCCTTGTGATCCTAGTCGGCCGGCTGCTTTTTGGACTATTGGGCGAAGGTCAGGTCGCGTGCCAATGAAGACAATTTGGCCGCCTGAGCTGGCGACTGCACGGACAAGGTTTGCGGCGCGTCGCAGCATAGGCAGGGTTTGGTCAAGATCAATGACTGTGATCCCTGCGCGAGTACCATAAGCATAGGGGACAAAATTTGGATTCATTCGAGAGGCGGAGTGACCGAAATGTGCGCCAGAGGCGAGAAGGGCGGATATGGTGGCATGCGCAGGGGGTTTATGCAGTCCATCACGCGGTTTGTAAGTGTTCTTCGTACTCTGCGTCGACCCATACTTACTGAGATCCTTGACTAGAAAAGAACAGGTCAGTTGCGCGGGGATTTGAATAGAGTGTGACTTGCTCAGAAAGTCGACATGTGCACGACGAAGCTGAAGATCCGTCCAGTCGTCCTCTGTCTCAAGTTGTGGAGTGGACGCTGTCTCCAAAGATCTCACGGAGCGCTTGATTGGACTCCTCGCAACAGCCCTCGAGGAGCTAGAGGCCACTGCAGCCAGCCATGGGCGGAAGGACATGAGTTTTGGTGTGTGGCTGTGCACAATTTCCACACGAATTGCTTACCTCACCAATCGATTTTTTTTCTTCATCTTCGCCCCCCAACCACCACCCACACCACCACCACCCTTTCTCTTTCTTTTCCTTTCACCATAAAAATGGAGGACGCGTTCGACGGCGCTATCGGTATTGATCTCGGCACCACCTACTCGTATGTCCTTTTCGTCTTTCCCCTGAAGATGGTCTGATCAAAATTTTCTTGCAGCTGTGTTGGTGTCTGGCAAAATGACCGAGTTGAAATCATCGCCAATGACCGTGCGTATGTCTTGCATACATCAGCTATCGTTTGTTGACAGTGATGTTTACAGAGGGAAACCGCACGACACCTTCATATGTCGCTTTTTCCCCTGAGGAGCGTCTGATTGGTGATGCCGCCAAGAACCAGGCCGCCATGAACCCGCGCAACACCGTCTTCGATGCTAAGCGTCTTATCGGTCGTCGTTTTGAGTATGCTTTCCTTTTCTTCCTTCGCCTTTGATTGTATTGATGATGAATATCATTCCAAAGTGATCCCGACGTGAAAAAGGTCAGTTAAGGCTTGATTGTATGCTGTATTCAAGTCTCAACCCTGCTCTAGGACATGTCCCACTGGCCATTTGAGGTCATTGAGAAGGATGGTTCTCCCCTCATCAAGGTGAATTACCTCGGCGAAGATAAGACTTTCAGCCCGCAGGAAATTTCCTCCATGGTTCTTTCCAAAATGAAGGATATTTCCGAAGCTAAGCTCGGTAAGACCGTCAAGAAAGCCGTTGTTACGTAGGTTGTCCCAGCACTCTTGTTGCAACTATTCTGACGATATATCGTGCCAGCGTCCCCGCCTATTTCAACGATTCTCAGCGTCTGGCTACCAAAGATGCTGGTGCCATAGCTGGCCTTGATGTCCTTCGTATTATAAATGAGCCTACCGCTGCCGCCATCGCCTACGGTCTTGATCGTCAATCAAAAGCTGAGAAGAACGTTCTCATCTTCGATCTAGGAGGGGGAACTTTCGATGTCTCCCTTTTGAATATCAGTGGCGGAGTCTTCGCCGTCAAGGCAACCGCTGGTGATACCCATCTTGGTGGTGAAGACTTCGACAATGCGCTCTTGGAGCATTTCAAGAACGAATTCAAGCGCAAGACCAAGCTTGATATTTCCGATGATGCCCGTGCCCTCAGGCGCCTCAGGAGCGCTTGCGAGCGTGCTAAACGCACTCTTTCAAGTGTCACGCAGACCACTGTTGAGGTCGACTCGCTCTACCAGGTTAGTGAACGAACGTCAATTTTCAGGGATGAATAACATATTCTTGTAATTTCAGGGTGAGGACTTCTCGGCGAACATCACCCGTGCTCGTTTCGAGGAAATCAACGCCGCTTCCTTCAAGTCCACGATTGAACCTGTTGAGAAGGTTCTTAAGGATGCTAAGATGGCGCGTGAGAAGGTCGATGAGATCGTTCTTGTCGGTGGTTCGACCCGTATCCCCAAGATCCAGACCCTCGTGTCCGAGTTCTTCGGTGGTCGCCAGCTGAACAAGTCCATCAACCCCGATGAGGCTGTTGCCTACGGCGCTGCTGTTCAGGCTGCCGTCCTCACCGGTCAGACATCCGAGCAAACCAAGGACCTTCTCCTTCTTGATGTTGCTCCTCTCTCTCTCGGTGTTGCCATGCAAGGCGATGTCTTTGGTGTCGTTGTTCCTCGTAACACCCCCATCCCTACTAACAAATCACGCACCTTCACCACCGTCGAGGACAACCAGACCACTGTCACTTTCCCTGTGTAAGGACGACTGACTTCTGTCAACTGAATGATCTTGTGCTAATATCATCATTAGTTATGAGGGCGAACGCACTCAATGCCGTGACAACCGTCTTCTTGGCGAGTTTGAGCTCACCGGTATTCCTCCCATGCCCCGTGGCCAGGCCGAGCTCGTTACGACCTTCGAAGTTGATGCCAATGGTCTCTTGAAGGTTTCCGCTATGGATCGTGCTTCCGGGCGCAAGGCATCCATCAGTACGCTTTGTTCATCCGTTTGATATCATCCTGTCTCATGTCATCATCTCTAGGCATCACCAACTCCGTTGGACGTCTGTCATCCGCCGAAATTGACCAGATGATCAAGGATGCTGAGCAGTTCAAGCAGGCTGACAAGGAATTCTCTGCTCGCCACGAGGCCAAGTCCGATCTCGAGGCTTACATCCACCAAGTAGAGAGCACCATTACTTCGCCTGAGATCGGCATGAAGCTCAAGCGCGGAGCCAAGTCCCAGGTTGAGGCTGAGCTCGCAAGGGCGCTTGAGAAGTTGGAGATTGAGGACTCCACGGCTGATGAGCTGAAAAAGGCACAGCTTGGTATCAAGCGTGCCCTCCAAAAGGCCACCGCTGGCATCCGGTGAACTCGGTTATGATATATCGTCGCACTTTTACATTGCTTTCTTTCTGTCCTTCTAACGTGCAAAACAAAGTCTAGTTGTATGTTTTGCGGCCCATTGAGTGATCGATTGCCCGACAAAGTCAGTCAAGGTATAAAACAACGTTAACTGTTACGACTGTGATACGACCTTGTTGATACGTAATCCAACTTCCATTGTCCAAAGTTCTTCGTCAGCGCCGTCACACAAGGCCTTGTCTGCTTCAGCCAATACCAGTGTGCACTTCGACTTTTGACGACCATTCAAAGTAGGATGGAGAACGACGAGGTCGTGTAACTGGAAGGTCCGGTCAGCAAGTATATTACGAATGTACAGAAATGAAATACTTGGGAGAGTATTTGGGTGGCAGAGTAACCTTCTCTCATGAGGTCTTTCACTTTGCCTTGAATCGCGTCAAATGAATTATTCTTTCTTTTTGGTGCCTCATCATCAATGTCCATGCCACCTTCTATCTCAATACCGAGCGTCCGTGCAAAATCGTTAATGACAGCTTCGGGGACAACACCTGCGATCTCCTGGATATCATCAGGTGTTATAGGTGTCGGAGGACTCGTCGAGGATGCGAGGCGTGATGCAGATTGAAGGTACGTGATCGCACGACGCAAGTCTCCTGAGGATGTGTTGATGAGGGTATTGATGACTTGAATGTCAATATCAACACTCTCAGCCTTAGCTATCTGGGCCAGTCGCGAACTCGACGACGACGAATCTAGGGGTGTAAAACGAAACTTTGAGCACCGTGATGCGAGTGGCTCTATTATTCTACAGTAAGGAATCAGTCGCGTGATTGGAGGAAAGGACAAGTACCAACCTAGTGACATAGTTACATACTAGGCAAAATCTCGTTATGTGAGCGTATGTTTCCATGATACGTCGAAGGGCGCCTTGAGCATCTTGTGTCATCGAGTCTGCCTCGTCAAGAATAATGATCTTATAAGGTGGACAAGGATACGTCTTTCCATCAGAGGACACGGTTTGGGCGCGGGGCGTTTGACGGGCAAAGGTCTTGATTTTTTCACGAACTATGGTTATACCACGTTCATCGGATGCGTTAAGTTCTAATACACGGTTCTTAAAGTTATCTGGGCTGTGGTATAGCCTTCAGATGGTGTTGCACGTTGCACGGTCACCTGCTCACCCAAATAGTTGGCGCGCCAGAGCAAGAATGGTCGATGTTTTCCCTGTTCCCGGAGGGCCATAAAAAAGCATGTGGGGAAGCTACGCCAGACTTAGACGTGTTGTTTCTTTGCATGTTCAACGTACATTTGTCGACGTCAAAGCCTTCTGCAGCACTGTGACGGTGTGCTCCTGTGCAGATACATCGTTGATTGTCCTTGGGCGGCTGCGGAAAGTCAGCAACCATATTGAAGGAGACCTCCAGAGTTCTCTCACTATTTCTCAACCCAGGGCTGGAGCGCTGGATCAACTACATGCTTCGGCGTTGACTTAGTGGACGCGCCCTTGGTGTTGAAGAAAGACATTGTATTTGTCACGGACGCGTGACTTGCGAATAGCAGTCACGTCGCGTTCTTCTCTATTTTCTTGTTCCTCGTCTTCCATCATCCGAATTGCTGTGGAAAGACTTTCGGTCGGTATGACAGGTAAGGAGGATAACCATTGTAAGTGAATATGTCTTTTACCACGTGGTTCCACCTACTTGCATTACAGTAACTGTGGCCACAAGTGCCAGCGTAGATCCTGAAGGCAAGTACTACGCGATCTTATGACCTCTATCACCTAATCTGACGCGCAAAATTGTGTAGAGAAGCCAACTCGACCGACTCTGGTCGAATTGAAGAACGGGAAGGTGCAGTTCAAGCAAAAATGTATCTCGTTCGAGAAACAGTCGGAGACACTTCAGGGTTAGTTATACGGTGCTGGTCACTGCATCTTTATCAGGGGCTCAATAGATCTTGGACTTAGAAATCGTTCAATTTCGTTCCATGCTTGAAGAACGGATTAAGCAACGGGCTTACCCTCTCACGGCCATACCGGACGATCACTTACCACTTATCGTCAAATTGGCCCATGAAAGGTGTGTCTCCTCAGTACTAATGAAGCAGGAAAAGCAAATTATCCATCATCTAGCGATAAGACACTTCCTGCGCTTACAAAACATATACGACAAGGATTACTTCCAACGCAGGATGACGAAGAAGGCGGTACAGCAGTAGCACAAGCAGCTCTGCCCTTGGATGCAGTTGAGGCTGCTATAAAAGCAGTAATGCAGCGTAACAACTATGGCCTGGATAACATTGGTGGAGGAAAGCCGCCTGCTGCTGTGTGCGTTTGGAGATGGGAAGTCAAGGACCAACATCGAGATTGGCTTCCCAAGAATGCCAGAGAGAAGGCCGAAAGCCGGCTGACAGAAAGAGTCCAGGTAAGTAGCCCGTCGCAAATGTCTTGCGTGTTCTCATAATCTCCCAGGCTAAACAAGATCTGCTTGCCATTTTCCAATCACTCCCTCAAGACGTGAAGGACGCGATACTGGACCCGAAGGGTATGACCAGAGTTCCTCAAAAGGAACCCAATATGATCGAGTATCAACCGCCACCTGAAGACAAAACCACACCACAGTCAAAACAGAAGCAGAAGAGGGACCCGGAAGAAGAAGATGACTCGGTGTGCCTTCTAATATATTTCATTCGGGGTCAGTGCCTTATACCGAACGTCAGAACCCTAAATCCAGCACTATCAAGCCTCCGCGAGCTCCAAGACCGGTTGACCCAGCCAAGGCGCTCAAGGTACGTTTTATTGTTTTATTGCACGCCCAGCTTACGAACCATGCAATAGGAACAGGAAAAGTTAGAAAGAAAAGCTGCGAAAGCCGAGAAGGAGAAGAAGGAGAAGGACTCCCAAGATAAATCACGATCTCTCATGGCCAATTTCTTTTCAAAACCCAAGGCTTCTTCGCGAACTCCACTCAAAGGTGACGCTGCTGTTGCCGGACCTTCTAACCTCACGTCCGAATTCGAGAAAACATTCAAGCCGTTCGTTCTGAAGAAAGATATGGAGCTTGCCCCTGTAAACTGGTTTCAAGAATCTAGGAAACGCAAGAAGAGCGCGTCACCGAAGGTGCACGAGGGCGTCATTGTTATTGAAGATGAAGAGGATGATCATGATGTGGAAGTAATGATGCTCTCTACACCGACTGTTGCAGATATGAGCCAACCTGGTAGGCAATTTTGGTCCGATATATTGTTGTATGCAATAGTCACATTATACTTGTCAGAGCATCTACTGTCTGTCATATCCTCTTTATCATCGTCGCCAGGTGACACCCTACGCCGACGCTCGTTACCAAATCGTGATCCGCGTCTAAAGACTTATAACCCTCTTTATGTACGTGATATCATCTCCAAACTCTCTGATGCGGAAATAGAAGGGGATGATGCCGCCGTACGCTTCCTGCTCTCCCAACTTGAGGATCGTTCCCTCTTACCTGCAAAAGTTCTCATATTCGCCGAAGATAGACGTCCAGGTTATTTTGGAACTTGGACACGGAGTTCTCGCATTATAGGACCGCGGACACCATTCTCCAGGGACGTTCTCGTTTTTGACTATGGATATGACAGTGGAGAGGAATGGGAAGACGAACCTTCTGGTGACGCCGACGATGTCAATGACGACGCAGAGGATGAAGAGGACGACGGTGACGCAGACTCTGACGCGGACAGTTGGCTTGTTGACGATGATGAGGATGTTGGGATCTCTCTAGAAGACATAGATCAGTCGGACTTGCCTGACTTGCCTGCTCTTCCCTCGAAGCGAAAGGCAGAAGATGGAGAGAAGAAGACGGTTAAGAAGAGGAAAGTTGTTATTCCTCTTCTACCTTATGTTAAAGGACCATGCTGGGAAAGCTCAGTTGGGCAAAGCGAATGTAGCATCTTTGATCCGTATAGGATACAGATGTTCAATGGCAAGTGCATTACAGAACGAGCTAAGCAGGCGTTAACATTTTTTTCTAGATACCCCTCTATTCTTCGATCCCTTCACCTTTGTTTCGACGTGTGTCGAAGATTCCAAACGCGAGACCAAGGGTGCCTCCTCATTGAACAAGCCAGTCCTGGAGAACGACGGCGTCTTCGTTGTTCCAAGTCTTCCACACCGTTTGGTTCAGTCGACCACATCCCAGAGCGCCTCCAGTATAGCATCATCATCTCCAGCAGCAGCTTCTGTTCAGCCAAAGAAGGCGACTACTCCCAAACAACCCTTTCCTGACCAGCATCTTCCTTTTGTTCTTCAAAAGATAGCTACGCTCCAGACTGGAAGCTTCAACTTCCTCGTCGAGACGATACATCGCGACCTGAGGGAACACAAGGTTAAGAAGAATATGATTGAAGCCAAAATCAGGGAGGTTGGAGAGAAGTGTAAGGAGAAGAAAGTTTGGATTGTGAAGCCAGGTAATCAGGTCAGTTGCCCCTTGCCTCTAGTGCTGTCAGCATTCGAATAACTTTGTGTGGTAGATCCCATCCTAATCATTCATTATTCTATCCTTCGTTTTCTACTTCGTTTGATTTTTCCTGTATTTCTTATTCTTACTCTTTCTTTCATGTAGTTATACAAATACAGATTGATACCATCCAGATCTACACATAGATAGAGGCAGTGATAAAAGCGATATAAAATGTACTAATACAGTGGACAGGGAGATGACCTGGACTAAGAATTGTCCTGTATCCGTACTGATCACGATGAGGCAAGCTTCCAAAGCAATTGAGATTGCTCGAAGTTTCCCTTTTGTCCGTCCATTGGGACCACGTGGAGGTCGCCAGACTGAGCACCTGTAGGAACTTAAGAACTTCACCATAGATTGCTAAGAGCGACTCCGTACTATGAACGAGCATCTTCACCAGAACACCTGTCTTATCAAAGACCGGTTCAAATCCCAACTTTTCGTACATTCGCAATCGCAAACTAACACTTGCGTCAGTCTATTGATAGATCCAGCATCAACTACAACTTACACAGAGCCACCGAGTTCTTTCTTATGTTCCAAAGCAGGGTCATGTTCTTCTAATCTATGCGCCTCGTCTTTGAGTTTCGTGAGTTCGGCTTCTTGGCTCGCCACATGGCTCTCCATATCACTTATAGACTTCATAAGATCTAGCTTGGTCCTATCAAGTTCATTGAGCGCCTTAGCATGCGCCTGTTCTGAAGGTACAGATGCAGGGCGCTTGGATGATATTCGAGCTGCCTCCAGTTGCTTCAAGAGTGCTGTCCATCTGTGTTAGTTTAAGCACAGACTACCTAGACGGATGGGAGAGCAGCTCGCCTTTCATGTTTCCCTGAGCCTCCTCTATCTCCTTCTTCCTCTTCGATTCCGTTGAGGATATTTTCTCCTCTGCCGCAACAATGGTCAAGTAATCTTCTTCAGGGTCGATGATCGGAAGCATATCACGAATGGCCTTGCTAATTAGGTTGAATCAGCTTGTTATCTGCGTTACACTGGAGAAAGGACTCTTGCATTGCCTCGTGCACGTCAATAGACATTTTGGCTGGTTGAGGTGAAGTTTAATGTTGGAGCGTGGTCGCGTTCAACCGTGATTATCACGTGATGAGACGCGTGTCGGTCATTGGCTTACGAGTCACGACTTAGGAGAGAATGACGATGTCCTTTTTGAATATTGAAAGTCCTAACGTAATGACCACTTCCGTGCTGCACCGTCAAGTTATTAGGATCCCTCAAAGATCCAAACGTTTACTGTCAGCACGGTTTACGATTGCATGACGTGCAATATTATGATATAACTGTCAATGCTTATCGTAAACGATTCAGTCAGGAATTGGGGCCATAATCCGGGATGACAAAACTAATCGACGTGTTAAAACTGTCGTCAGAATCTGTAAACGATACATATCCCCTGGTAATTCGCAGATAATGAAGTGTAAATACTCTACTTGACGCGAGAGGTCTTTGGATGTGGATATCTGAGGCCGGGACTGTATGGATCCAAATCTCAATCCTGCTATCAGTGAACAGCATATCAAGTCACAGTGGGGTCAACTTTAATGACAATCTTTCCTGTCGCACGTTGAGACATGAGTCGGCCGTAAGCCTCGAGGGTTCCATCGAAATCATAGACCGAGTCCACTGGAGGAGTGATAGAACCTGCAAAAAGCTCAGACAGGATTTGATGGATCAGGGCTGGCGGCGTGTACCATCCGCAATCATTTGCCGTATGGCATCCAATCTTTCTTTCTTGTGAACCAGCATGTAAATCCTAATAACGTATTCTTAATGTTATAAGTCAAGAAAAATATTCGATAACATACTTATAACGCCTTTTGACGCCACCAAGCCAGCCAGGTCTCAGGTAGGCCGAGAATACGGTGGTGAGCACCTTCCAAATTTCTGGTGGGGAAAGGCTCTTCGGCATTGGACCAGTGGAAAGAAAGATGCCATTCGGAACCAAGTATGCAGGACTGTGTGAGTAGAGCGAAATATCGGTCAAGGCAACGGCATCTAATATGATGTGAAACTTTGGCGTTGGAGGATTGGCTTCCAGATATTTGTGAAGAGGAGATTTTGTATAGTCGATAAACTATGATTTTTTGTATAGATGACACGGTGAGAGAGGACTGTAGGACGAACCTCGTCAGCACCCATCCTGCGGACAAAAGCCTCGTTCTTCCCAGATGCGGTAGCAACCACTCTGGCGCCTTTTGCCTTAGCAATTTGAATGGCATAAGCACCGACCGCAGAACTTCCGCCATTGATCAGAACGCTCTGACCTGCCTCGAGCTTCGCAATATCAATGAGGCCTTCATATGCCGTCTCTGCGACTAAGGTGATGCCAGCAGCTTCTACAGGTGTTATATGGTGTGGCCGAATGACAAGGTTGTCTGCAGGCATAGTAACATACTGAGTGAGGGCACCTTGCCGGATGACCTGTGAGAGTTCTTCAGGATTTCAGAAACAGAAGGAACGCATATTACAACATGTATCTTACCGACAGGGATAAATCCAAAAACTTGATCACCAGCGGAAAACCGCGTGCCATTACCATCGACGATTTCTCCAGCTAGATCATGTTCTGCGGGAAGAGGTCGCCCAGAGTGCGCAAAAGTAGGCAGAAATTTCATGAGCTTATACCCACTGGAAGACACGAGGTCAAAAAACATCCGAAAGATTGTCCGTGAAACTTACACCGGATTGAGCGCGGCTGCCTGGACTTTGACAAGCACATCTCCAGGCTTGAGCTGAGAAGGAACAGGCCAATCAGACCTCAAGGAAAGCGCTTTTGCAGGAGGACCGGTGCGCTCGACAACCCATGCACGCTGTGTCTTTGGAAGGTCAGTCATGGTGAAAAAAGGCCAAGCGCCTAATCAACGCCGAAGAGTCTCACAGACAGTTGACGTCAACCAGCGCTTCTGCCGTAACTCCGTGACAAGCCATCACGTGATACGTCGTGATATTGGAATCCACAACTTGGCCCTTTGCCCAGCTTACACCACGACGTGAACGCGTTTCGTGACGTCGAATTTCCAACTGCATCTCATACTCTATAGGCATAGATTGGATAATCTTAATTCATCTGTCCTGCCATCATGGAGGTCAGACTCTTATCGAACTCCTAATCCATGGATGACTGAGCATCTATCTTTGTAGGGTATACTCGATTTCTCGCGGGACTTGGACGTCGCTCTGTTGGACAAGGTTGTAATGACCTTCTACACTGGTGCTGGACAGGAGGTGCACCTATTTACGCGTTTTTCCGGGCGAAATCGCTAATCTGATTCCTGTGTCCATCTAGCGCCAATTAGCTCAACAGGTCCTCACCCAGTTAGAAGAACACCCGGATTCATGGACAAGAGTTCCTGATATTCTGGAACGATCTTCTTTTCCTCAGTCCAAGGTCCGATCTTCTCTTTTTCGGTTCACGCTCAATCACTGAATCGATTCGCAATAGTACATAGGTCTACAGATTTTGGAAAAACTCATCAACACGCGATGGAAGACTCTGCCTGATGGCCAACGTCAAGGTATGCTGCTTCGTTCCTGCCGACCCTGCAATCGTGTTTACCCGATCTTGATAGGTATTCGGAATTTTGTCGTTGGAGTAACCGTTAAGGTCGCCTCCGATGAGGTTGCGATGCGCAAAGAGAAGGCTTACATCAACAAGCTCAATCTAGCGCTGGTTCAGGTATGTTTTACTCTGTGCGTAATGACTGAGTTTAACTGTTTCCCGCAGATTCTCAAGCAGGAATGGCCTCATAACTGGCCGAACTTCATCACAGAACTTGTGGAGTCTTCCAAGACTAATCTTTCTCTCTGCGAGAATAATATGGTTATTCTGAAGCTTCTCTCCGAGGAAATATTTGACTATTCAGCCGAACAAATGACACAAACCAAAATTAAAAATCTTAAGAACCAGATGTGTGGCGAATTCTCGGAAATCTTCAAGTTGTGCTCGGAGGTCCTGGAAGAAGCACAGAAAACATCGTTGATCAAGGCGACGTTGGAAACGCTCCTCAAATTTTTGAATTGGATCCCACTGGGATACATTTTTGAAACGACAATAATAGATCTCCTTCTGAGTCGTGTATGTGATCCTCTTTTCATTACGCGTAACCTGCTCTTACTTTTCTCCAGTTCCTTGAAGCTCCAGAATTCCGCAATGTTACGCTCAAGTGTCTCGCCGAAATTGCTGCTCTCAATGTCGGCCCGGAATACGACCCCAAATTCGTTATCTTATTCGCAATGGTGATGACTTCGATCAATCGTATGATTCCACCAAGCACCAATATTGCGCAAGCGTACGCCAACGCCGGAGATGCAGGTCAAGAACTTGTTCTGAACCTCGCATTGTTCCTGGCAAACTTCCTGTCAAATCATCTTCGGGCTGTCGAGACTGAAGCGAACCGCGACGTGCTGCTTAATGCGCATCTCTATATGGTCAAAGTGTCACAAGTGGACGAGCGGGAAATCTTCAAGATTTGCTTGGAATACTGGCTCAAGCTTGTTGCTGAACTCTATGAGGAACTTCAGAGCCTGCCTATTGGGGACTCTGGCTTGCTCATGGGTTTGAGCCTTGGCGGTACTGGTGCTTCAAGCATGCTCAATGGAATGTCCCTCAGGAAGAACATCTACAGCGACGTGCTTTCTAATTTGCGGTTAGTCGTCATTGAGCGTATGGTGAAACCTGAGGAGGTATGACATATTGTTCGATGAAGGGATACAAGTCCTGACTCGATCCAAACTAGGTTTTGATTGTTGAGAATGACGAGGGAGAAATCGTTCGGGAATTCATGAAGGAGAGCGACACAATTGTTCTTTACAAGCAGATGCGCGAGCTCCTTGTCTATCTTACCCACCTTGACGTGACAGACACGGAAACAATACTGACGGAGAAATTAGCGAAACAAGTGGACGGGTCAGAGTGGTCATGGAATAACCTGAACACACTCTGCTGGGCTATTGGGTCTATCTCTGGCGCAATGAGTGAGCGCCTATCTTCATTTCAGTTTGATTCTTACTCATGTGGCATCTTCCAGACGAGGAGACGGAGAAGCGTTTTCTGGTCACCGTGATTAAAGATCTTCTTGGTTTGTGCGAAATCAAACGTGGAAAAGACAACAAGGCTGTTGTCGCTTCTGACATTATGTATATCGTTGGACAATACCCTCGGTTCCTCAAGGCACATTGGAAATTCCTCAAGACTGTTGTAAACAAATTATTCGAGTTTATGCACGAGACACATGAAGGTTAGTCGGAATTCATTCTGATAAAGTTATATACTTGATATACCCTCTTGCTAGGTGTGCAAGACATGGCGTGCGATACTTTCATCAAGATTGCGCAGAAGTGTCGGAGACATTTCGTCATGCAGCAATCTGGAGAGCAGGAGCCATTTATAGACGAAATACTACGAATGCTTCACCGAATTACCGTGGATTTGTCGCCTCAACAAGTAATTTCGACATGCATCTTACATTTACCGGATTCCTTACCCTAGTTTCTAGGTCCATACTTTTTACGAGGCAGTTGGCTACATGATTTCGGCGCAGCCCAATAAACCTCAGCAGGAAAAGCTCATTACGAAACTTATGGACTTGCCAAATAATGCTGTATAGTGTTTTGTGTACTTTTCTGTTTCGACGTCTCTCAAGCTGATTTTACAGTGGGATTCTCTGATGGCTCAGGCAGCACAAAACATGGATGTGCTTGCTAGCGCGGACAACATCAAGATTTTGTCAAATGTCTTGAAGACCAATGTCTCCGCCTGTACTTCCATAGGCAGCTTTTACCTCCCACAAATAGGTCGGATCTTCCTGGACATGTTGGGTTTATACAAAGCTGTCAGTGGGATAATCAGCGAGACTATCTCGAAAGAGGGTGAGCATTTCCAATTTTTTTCGCTTACTACTCCTTCGAATTTACATCTGTATATCAGGTCTCATTGCTACCAAGACGCCCAAAATTCGCCAGTTGCGCACGGTGAAAAAGGAGATTTTGAAGCTTATGGAGACGTATGTCAAAAAGGCGGAGGATCTCGAATCAGTCAATGCGAATTTCATGCCTCCCCTCCTTGATGCCATTCTTGGCGACTACAACCGCAATGTGCCGGCGGCGAGAGACGCAGAAGTCTTGAATGTAGTTGCCACTATCATTGGGCGTTTGGGAGTGAGTCATCCGCACATTACTTGCTGGTATTCTTCTAATGTAAACTCCCTTGCTAGTCCCTTCTTACCCCACAAGTCCCCGCCATACTTGATGCTGTCTTTGAGTGTACGTTAAACATGATTAACCAAGACTTTGCGGAGTTCCCTGAGCATCGCGGTGGCTTCTTTAAACTTCTCCGTGCCATCAACTTACATTGCTTCCCTGGTATATATCTTTTTTGCCTTTGTGGTGTTCTAGACTCAGTTAAAAATCCTTCATAAACAGCATTGCTTGGAATCCCACCAAGCCAGTTCAAGTTGTTCATGGACAGCATTATCTGGGCTATCAAACACACGATGCGTGACATTGCTGACACTGGTTTGAATTGTGGGTGATTTCGCTTTAGTTGCATTCAAGACATGTACTCATCATCGCGTCATAGTGTGCCTTGAGGTTGTCAATAATTTTTCAAGTGCGACTGAACCCGTCAGCAATGCCTTCTTCCAGCAATATTTCCTTAGCATTGTTCAAGATACATTCTTCGTTCTTACTGACACGGATCACAAGAGCGGATTCAAATTGCAAAGCGTGCTTCTGGCTCGCATGTTCCAGCTCGTGGAGACGAACGCGATAAGAACTCCATTGTTCGAACCGTCGCAAACGACTTCGAACGCCGCCTATCTGCGGGAGTATACTGCCAACCTATTGAAGAATGCGTTCCCGCATGTCCAGCCGTGAGTTTC